>JAGDQP010047979.1:0-14874 GCA_022664845.1 Lepisma saccharinum
GTACCAGCAGTACCTGCTAAGACACACCATTTTGGTCGAAGCATGCACAACTTGGACAGTCCAATTTTAATATCTCAGTGGTCAAACTTGAAAGCAGAGTACAGCTCATTCAAATTTCCTAACAACAGGACTTTTTGCATGTACTGATTTTTGGAAATGCTTACTTTATCTTTGGCACCTGGCATGATTCTAGCGTATTCACTACTTTGATAAAAGCTTTTGACAAGCTCAATCACATTTTGATTGAGTGGATGTCCTTTTCTTGGCTCAGGCAGTGCCATTATACCCTTCTCTTTAAGAAAATCCTTTGCTTTACGTGCAGTACACTCACTCACATTAAATTCTTCACTTATTTGTTTTCTGCTCCATGAAGCAGGAACTAGGGTTAAAATTTGTATTTTCTCTCTGTGAAGTGGTAGCATTAAGCTTTTCTTTCATTAATTGTATTAGCCTGTCCATATCCTTTACTTTCTGTTCATTTTCTTTTGTCAACTCAATACGTGGGGACTCATCTGCTAAGGTAAATTCTGTTTCTAATACCTTGCTTACTTTTGATTTCAGTGTACTAGTTAAAGATTCAAGCTTTCTCTTTGCATAGCTTGATTTGCTATGCCATGCAGTGTAAATGGGGATTCTCCTAAATTTTGAATAGATAAATTTAATTTTTCCACTGTCTGTTCCTTGGAAATAGATTGTTCTAAGCTACTTATCTCTTCACAACCACTAACCACTTCATCAATTTCACTTGCATCATGCAACAGTGTATCATTTTTGTAAACTATTAATTTTTTGGGAGTAATCCAAAGTTATTACTCTTAAAGATTTTGATATTTTTTCTTGTGAGATTGAAATGGTTCTATACAGAATTTTTGATAGCTTTCAAACTTCGTTTTAAAAAAATGCTTTATGGTGTTCGCAGACAGTAATTAATTGTTCTAAACTCACCCCACTTCTGAGACTTAATATATTAACTTCTGATTGTTCCAACGATGTAATACTCACAAGATTTGTTTGTTGTCTATAACTCAACTTATGGCATTCAGTTCCACTTACTTTTCCAACACTACACTGTTTAGGTTTGTCTGCAGACATTTTAAGAAAAAAAACATCACACACAACACTAAATCAATAAAGTGAAATGTTAACAAAAAATCACTTTAAAAAACTAGCAATGTTCTAGTAAACAATATCAAAACTGTGATCAAGAGAGGAGCATTCATGTTGAATCCTGACCTATCCATTTTGGAACAAGGAGAATGCTACAATGAAGCTATATCTGCAAGGAATAAAAAATAAAAAGTGTATAAATATTTACTCATAAAATATAAATGTATTTCTAAATATATTAAATATATTTCTAATTTATTAAAACTACGGCAATTATCGAAAACGCTCGTGAGTAAAAATAATAAAATTATGATTTGGTTGTTTGATTTTAACGTTTGCTCTAAAACCTTATGTGGAGTTGTAATTTTAGTTTTAGAACATTAATAAATTTACTGCAGCATAAATAATTTAACATCTTCAGCTGAATTAAAATTTCGTAACATAATTTCATTACATCTTGCATGTAAATCATTCAATGCGTTTTTCAGAAAGTAAAATGTGTATTATTTTAACCCTTAGAGGACGGCTGGCTCACCCCTTGAGCCAATACTTCAAACCTCTGTTGCTCAGCTCCTAATGAGCCTAGACTTTTGTGCCTCCCCATGCCGAATCCGTAGAAGAAGAAAGTAACTTTTTTTTTTACGACAAAGAACAGTGTTGCCAAAGTCCCACAAAGGTCAAAGATGATTTTCTTCTTTTGTGGGTTGGGAACCGGGGGGCACAAAAGTTATCTTGTTAGAATCTGTGTTCGATAAGCTTTGCAACGAGGTATCATTCATGTCTGTGAAAATTAGGGAGGTCGCTAGGGCTGTCAACCTGAGGGTAGACCACAGTTCCTTCGTAAAATATATACAGGTTGACCATAGTAGACACGAGGTTTCGAATTTTTATCTCGCAAGCTATTGCACCTAGGCCCTTCATTTTTTATATGATTGCACCCAATGTCTGGTGTGTATGTGAGAATTTGTTTTCCTGCGTACGACAATGAACAGTGTTGCCAGAGTCCGACAAAATAACTTTTTTTTAAATGCCATTTTCTTCTTCTTCTTGTGTGGGTTGGGAACAAGGGGGCATAAAAAATACTTTGGTTTCTGTACTGCCTTTAAGTTTTTACTGTATTTTAAAAGTTTTGTTTTTTCTTTAAAAAAAATCGTAATATCCATGTTTGAGCTAATATTTACTAAAACAATTCAAGTACAAGTTGCTGAATGTATTTTTACCTTATTCTGTATCTTTTTGTGATCATTTTAGTGAAAAAATCATTGTGATATGATGAGAATTAACAAAGTTACGATTTTTTACTAAATCAATGTCGTAATCTCTTTAACCCTCGGGAACAACAAAAACGTATATTTTACCAAACTAAAAAAAAAATTAACTTAAAAAGTATATAAGAGATCAAATTAAAATATGGTGTGATTAATAAGGATGGTACGTAGAGCAAACAGAAAAATTTTCATGCCGTTCTCAGACTATGGGTTTCATTTGATATTTTAGCTGGATCATTTTAAATTGACTGACCCGGCATCCATCGCGCTAACAGCTTTCTCATACCAAAATGTTCGTGTAAGATATTATGAACACGATCTAACGAGATCTTTGTAATGTCAGCAAGCTCACGTACCTTCAATCGTCGATCATTTAGTACAGCATTGTGGATTTTTGCGATGGCTTCCTCGGTTGTGGCGGTTTTTGGGCGTCCTGAATGTTCATCATCAAAAATGGAAGTTCGACCTCGTTTAACGTAGAATCTAACTCTTTTTTTATGTCTGTTGGAGTCAAACCTTTTATAACTATTTTATTACTGCTCGAATATCGGTTTTATCCTTTTTCCATGAACTATCGCAACTTGTTTACCTATTTCCATCACAAGAAACAAACATACGTTTCTGAAATTTCACGGTATGCCATCTACTGAATCATATTTGACATACATAATCATCATTTTGAACTACTAGTGCCATCTCTGTGTTAGGCTGAAAACTTACCGAACTACCCGCGTAAATGTATTATTCTTGTCAATCATCTTGTAAACATTGCTTAGATGCCATCTTTCACTATTAGCTCAAAAATGGTGGACTGATTTAAAACTTATACTCTTAGCTCCGTAGAGGATAACCATACTATGAGGGATAACATATTTTTTCGGGAGTCAACTTGAAAATTTTAAATTAAATATGTATTTCCTGTACGCCACTGGTTTCTCAAGTATCTACAATTGAAAACTTCATACGCATTTATACTATTCTATTTGCTTTCATTTCAATCTTTTCATTGAACACTTCCTGAGCTATGAACCATTTATGGATTTCCAGAATTTTGTTTTCAATTTGAATTTATTTAGGCATCTCAGGCCACGGTTTAGAGTCACTTACTCTACACTTTATTTGTGTATAAATGAATTAGAAATAATGTGTAAAGTAAAAGATAGCATTAAACTAGTGCTCACACAAAAATAATATCTGAAAATGGAATTCAAAATCCAAACGCATAAATTTCATGATCTATTAGGCAGAAAAGAGAATTAATGTCTTGATAGGTGTCCATTTCTTGCTTCTTGAATGTTTTAATATGTGTCCATTTCTTGCTACTGAGATACGAACGAGTCGATCTTGCAACCATGCGGCCTTTTATGGCTTTTCTTTACCCCCCTTTCGGAATCAGGAAAGTCAATACAGTGAAACCTCTAGTAACGGACACCTCCCGGACATATTTTGTAATCCCCAGCCATCTTAATAAGAAGAAACATAGTGACAAATCTCTCAACTGCGGACACGGACAGGGTTTCCTGTCATTTATTGACAATATTTACCTCCGTATTACGGACACTTCCTGTACAAATCAACTGTAAAAGTTAAAATACACTGGCAGTCATTCAAAAAAAGCCACCAAGAAAGATTTGTGAAAACAGTTTGCCTTCTCACTTGGTTCCTCAGCGACCCAGTCGAAGTGTCTAGGTTTACCAACGCCCTCGTGTCCTTTCTTTACACTTTATTCCCACACCCATACCACTCAAGCTGTTTCTAAAACAAAGAATTTGTAACTGGAAAAGGAAGTCACTGACAGTTCTCCCGCTGTGTGTTCGATTTGGTACATCACTGTGCAGGCCCATTGATTATCTGCACAAGAGACACTACAGGATTGCATTAAGGCAACACACAGAATATATAATATGAAGTTGTAAAGTGTAGCTGCAATATGAAAATATGTGTGGGTTTTGAATAGAATTTTGTATGAAGAATCAATATTTAATTTTCACACCAAAGCAGTAAAACCATGAAATTTTCTACTTACCCTCTACGTTTCAAATTATTTATAAATAATAAAGAGGTTAAACCTGAAATGTATAAATATTTGTACTTCCTTATAATGTAAATACGACAATAGTAAACTGAATATTAGGAATTTTAAAAGTGCCTACAACGCCTGAAGTTATCATAATAATTCAGCAGCCCGAGACCAAAACTTGATGACCCAGATGCAGCTAAGAAAGGCGCAATTGAAAGTTTGGTTCAAAACTATCAACTTTATATTTCCCCTTTTCCAAAATGCAGAAAGTCTGTAACAATAAAATTCAGTAATAAAGGAGCACAATGTGAAAAAATAATTTATTGAAAGTTAAAAATATACAATATAAATTTCAAGATAAACAAAATTCTCTGAGAAGCATGCTTTCATTTTTCTGGAAGATATTTTGGCATTTTAAAAGGCAAAAAGTCGCTGTTAGAATTCAATACAATCACTGGCATTATTACATAGTCTTAAAAGAAAAATATTAATTGAAAAATGGATGTAAGTAATAAATCATATACTGAAAACCCTAACGAAAGATTTAATCAACTTGACAATATGTACTGAACTACAGCTACATTTGCATTTAAAATTCATTTCTGGAAAACGCTGAAAATCCACTCTTTGGCTGTATTTCAGATAGTGCCCCAAAATCGTTCTATATCATAATTCCGAACACTTTTTTTTTATCACGCATGTCAGAAACGAAACTCGTGCAAAAATCGTACTGGTTTTTTAGTAGGGGAATATAAAAGTTACAAAATGTGTCTCTCTTTTCAATGCCTTGATAGTTAACTGGACCTTTAATATGAAACTAGCTAGTCCCGCCATAAGCTCTCTAAAATAATGAGAGACCGTTTTGAATATAAACAATGGGGATAGATTTTGGGCATTACATAACGTGACAACGAACTCTTAGGAGTAAAATGTATCGTTCAAGCACTGCACAAACTCATGAAGAGAGAATTCGTCAACTTGCTACGTACACGAGTAACGATCGCCACAGGGCTTACTGTTTTTCCGAAATCCGTGTCGCACCTCATCAGGAATGATCTTCAGAAGAAAGAAAGTCTTTCAACATTCAATTTTTTCTAAGCTGAAGAAAATTAAAGGCGAGAAATTTCAATGGCCCACGAGCACACAATTTTTACCGATGAAAGTATATTACAAAGTAGAAGAAAAATGCAAAATTATAACATTTTGGCCCGAACGTCTACGGAAAACAAAGATGGTGTGGTTCTGTGAGTCCCAACAAAGTGTTACGTAACTTCATTTCCGTGAAACAAAAAGCGTTAAGTTGGGCGCAAAAAATCCGCTAAAAACTGTGCTAGCAGCAATAGTAAAATCCTAAAATACTCCCTTTCAAACACACAGATGGTTTTTCAATGATCTACCGCCAATCTTACAGCAAATACGAGTCAATAGCATCGACGGAACCATATTGGAATCCACACCTTACCTTATACATAATTTGAAAATAACACCTTTCAGCCTACATCAATCAGAAAAAAACGAATCATCATGTACTGTAATCATACACTTAATTTTCTCTTGATTTTTGTCCCTTGCAGATGTTGGATATTTCTAATCGTTCTGCGAATCCCTGTCAAGGTAGAAAACAAACTACGAAAGTGGAAACATGAACATGGGAGATAAAAGAATTATAAAGATGCACATCCAGACAGTATTACCGTTCTCTTGTTCTTTCTGATAGCTACCATCTTGAAATGAATGATATTTACGAAGTTACCAGGTCATACGGCACGATATTGGTTTCTTTTTTCAGAGATCGTTTTCTACTTGGATAATGAATCGCTGGGTAGCTAAAACTTAAATTTTTATACACTTCCGTACATGCAGACCCCATATAATGATGCACAAATAGCGTTAATTTCATGCAGTTGTCATAGATTACCTGATTAAAGTCAGCCACCTTTTAATTAATGCATATTATCCACAAAATAACACACTTTTCAACAAGTATACCTTTTCACAACAAACCATGAAACGAAACTGTACATAACCAACAAAAGCATCTGTGAAAGATAAATAGCTATGAAGTAGACAATGATTGAGAATTTTGCTGCAAAGTCGAAGATCAATGTGATCATTTAGATATATGTATATACATACACAACATCGAACATCAATATGGTTTAGAAAAAAAGGTTTAACTTACAGAAGTTTAAGCAGTTCTGTAAATTTCCTTCCTTGACCTGTTGCTTTCATAGTAAGTCATGTCTATTGACATTCAACACCAATAAAATGCAGCTATCAACCCTGGTTCCCAACCTAGCGTCTTCCAATCACAGTATATATTTAAAATTTATTTTTATTTCCATTAATGCTGTATTCCAATTATACCTTTTCTTAGCACTATGGAAAACTCTCACGTACCAAATATAATTATTGTGTACGTTTATTTTTATCTCCCCACATAAGACTGGGTACAACAGAGGGGAATTGTGATTAATTTTAGCTGCCTTCAATTTGGAGAAGGTTGGGAACCAATGTATGAAACGTATCACAAAATCATGTAAGAGGTATCCATGCCACGCAAAGTATCACACGAAATGTTTTCAATTTCACGCTCTGCCATCGACCGGCTTTTGGGCGATAAAATTGTACCCTCTCTGTTAATACACTAATTACCATATTGTGCATTTGTTAATGTGTTCTTGGAAAAGTAAAACTGCCTTTTAAAAAAATTCTAGATTTCCAATGCATTAAAGGGATGGGAAAATTACGTTCTACGAACATCAGAAATTTAAGAATTCAAAATATACCCGAGTTTTTAAAGCATTTGTTTCACTTATTAAAAGTATGTTTACCGTATTACACACAGATAGATCACATTTGGTCTATTTTAGTTTCATAAAGTTATCTATTACTCATTGAAAAATTAACCGTAGAAGTAACCATTTAAATCTGGTTTATTCGCTATGCTAGAATCCGTAAATATGAATCCTTACTTTGAAAATTAACATTCAAAGCAGGCATGTATCTATTATTTGGTTTTAGGGCTGTAGGGAATATCGAAAGTGTGTCTAGATATACAATTTCGCCGGAAATTATAGTAGTTTTAAATAAAGACTGAATTTCGGAGGTGGTTGGTCCTGACCTCACGAACTCTGATCCCACCTAAATACGTTCCTGATTGATAAAAATATGAGGAATGGTTCAAAAATATTTTAATTACTTCGCACAAAATCCTGTTTTAACAGGTTGGCTGGAAAAAATTCGCACATGTTTACTTGAAGTTGCACAAACTGGGAGTGTTGAATTATAAATGTTCTCACAAAGCAACGACCACAAATGTAACAGACGGATGTTTAGAAACTGGTGTCACTCGAAACTCCTTTAATTAACTATATTAAATTTACGAATTACAGCTGCTCAACTGAATTCTGAAGGAAGTTCCCACTTTCGATCCCTTTCACTGAATTGCAAGAAGTTCTTAAATTAAGCCACAAATGTCGCTGAAAAGGATCCGTAAATGCATTCTCAGAATTGAAAGGTTAATATGATCGTAATTCTTTACATTTTTAGATGAACAATAAGTGAAAGTACCAGCCATGTTTCCAGGGAGCACCACCTAGAGGTGCTCATGCCCTCCTCCAATTCCCTCTCGTTTGCTTATCAGGTTATCTTTTATTTACATGGAACTAATTATAAAGCAAAGGGCACATGCTTTTAAGAAAGAAAAAAGTTAACCCATGAAAATTATTAATTAAAACAGCACGGGAAGTAGAGTGAAAGTATGGTTAATACTACAAGCAACTATCAACAGGTAAATGAAATTTTTTGTCCAATTAACAATATTTGACAATTATCAGCAGGCCAATTTTTAGTGCTCAATATGTAATTACGGATGTTTCCAGCGTCATTTGAGACCGAATTTTAAGATTTTGTGGCAATTGGTTGAAGAATGTAGCAAGTCGTTGAACAGCTAAAATTCGCACAGTAATCAACGACTTTCGAGTGATCGCAAAATTTCCAAAATACGTTTGTCATATTCGTGATAGCTCTCTTGTCAATTCATCTACGCTTTCCAAAGTAAAGTATTTTTAGCGTCAGTAAGTCTCTGTAGCAGTGACTCGGCTCAAAGGACAACTTGAGCTATCATTCGAAATGCATTGGCTTTTGAGACTGACTTAGTCACTGCATTATTCAAAAGTTCCTGGGAGATGATTCATGCACTGCCCTCATCACACATCACAAAAATTGTCGGATATCAACTTGGAACATCTCTTAGCGGTCAGTGCAAACGTCAAATAAGAAATCTACAGGAAGTCTTTGAGTACCATGATGTCTTTAAGAGTCAGTTTGTTTCTTGGTATTGATACTTTCAACAAACTTTTTTTAAGTAATTTAAATTACATTGTCCTGGGAACAGGTAGCTATGCCTAAGTCTCAGAGATAATGTTTCCCAACCATATCGGCATTCATCTGGACGCACTGAGGAAGACCCTGGATAGCCTCAGACAAGGAGGCTGGTAGCAGCCGTGGCTCAGTTGGTAGAGCGTTGTTTTGACGTTTGGAAGGTTTGGGTTTCCGCCCAGCGACTGTCAATCCTGACTTAGGTTTCTCAGTCCGTCACACTAGACTAATGGTGGGATTGTACCTTCAAACTACGGCCTGGTCCACTTCCTTCTCTCCGTAGAAGTCAGTTGTAAATGGATTTTGTCCTGTGAAATGACTAAGACCAATAAACATATCAAAATAAAGAAGGACTCGAATCTGTGTGCCTCCTATATGTTCATCTGTTACTTTAAGTAGGACGGATTGTCAATAAATTTGATTGGATATTCATCATCAAAAAGATCCTGCTTTGGTGAGTGGTTAACGCTTTTGGTAAGAGCGGATCCGGCTTGAATCCCCACTGGAGCTTCCAATGTTGGAGTTGGCACTGCTTCGTGATACAACCTGGGCAGTTACTTGAATTAACACAACAGTGCTGAACACATGACACAATCTGAACGAAGCCGTCTAGCAGGTCAAGACCCTACTGTATAAGCTACAGAGACAAGGACTTTTTCTGGTTTATCATAGCAGGCGAACGAAAAAAAAAGTAAAAGTTGGTTAGAATGAAGAACCTCTACAGGCGTATCACTAAAAACTGCTCGCGTGTTGCCTGTTTCCTAATTACTTTTAGTTTTCACAGTATACTTAATGAAACTGAGACTACATTTATTTAATACCTAGATCGCTAAAATTGCATTTGTATGAAATCGTAAATTGTTTAATCATCTTATTTTCCCTTTCTTGTGACCGGTTCTAGATTCAAATACAGCTTAGCTTGGCTTTCTTCTGAAAGAACATATTTTCTTTATAATTCCTCCTCATGACTACGTTTACACGAACTAAAAGATTAGGATTTCATGGTAAGAACGTGAATTTCATATCCTACGGATTATGTCATCATGTAATTCTACAATGTATCATATCTCAACGGAAGAGAAGGACGAGTAACATACAAAAAGGAAATTATACGCCATCATTTATCTAAAAATATATCAATGTTCAGTATATAAAAAAAAAGCGTCGGACCAGGAAATAATCTAATTCTAGCGTCTGCGTCATGAGCGAAACGTCGAATTTCCATGCTATCCCGCGTGTACTCTTGAGTACTGTGGGACGTACAGAGCCAGTATGGTTCCTCAAGCCTTCCGAGATTCGTTGATTATTTTTTGCTTTCTCAAACAAAGAATAAGGTGAGAAACTACTACCACATAATAAACATGTTACCGTTTTGAATTTCATTTAAAGAAATTAGTTGTTTAGTTTATTTATAAATATAGAACTTTTCAAATGGGAAGTGTTTTCATTTGCAGTGAATCACATGAAAGCATTCATGCAATGTTGCCATTGTCCGTTACCCCACCATCTCCGTAGAACGTTAAGCATTTACTGCGGGAAAACGAATGCACAACACTCGACCAACGATTTTTTTTATTATTATTATTATTATTATTTTACAGGTTGAACCGGCACCTTATGCTGAAGCCTATCACGCCATCCCTCGGCGATCGGGGGGAGGATGCCCTGTGTGCTTTCCTATTACCGATCCGAAGTCCCCCATGATTAGACAGAATTACAGAACTCCTCGAGGACAAAACACCTCCCATTTTAAAACCACTTCACATAGTTTAATGCAATTCTGACTTCAAAACGACGAAAGAAATAATCTAACAGATCAGCTCAGAAAACATACACATTTCTTTTATTGTTTGCGTTGTCGCCATATTGTTACTTTACTTGTATGTCACCTAGGCCAGGGGTTCTCAAAACTTTTAATTGGAGTACACTCAACCGAAATTCATACTTTCGGTATACCACCAAGCAATATTACGAAATTTTCAATGCTAATATTTAAACATGTATTTTTTTTTTTTAACTTTTGCTCTTTATTTATGATTCGAAATACATCTGTGTAGTGTCTTCGACAAGTTTAGTTTAAAAGTCATTGCTTTTAAGTATCAGAATAAAATTATTGAAAAGATGTGTATACCAAGAATTAATAAGAGGAAGTTTATTGGTACACAAGTTTTAAAACTGCAGGGTTTTTTTTTATTTTTTTTTTTATTCTGGACTACTGACATCATTCGTGATAAGTATAGTTTTTGCCTCTTTACTGCATGTATTTCATTATAAATGTGGCAATTTAGAAGAATCTTGTGCTGAACTGCAGATACTCCCTCGTTCAATCAGTGACAATGTGTTTGGTGAGTTATATATTTACTGTTTATTTATCTTATTTATCCACCAAACTCGTTAACCAGTGTCCGAAGGTTCTCGTACCAGTGTTGGTAGGCGTACAACAGTTTGAGAAACCCTGACCTAGGCTATTATACATACATTTCTTATGTATACGTATTTACATATATAGTACACTGAACCAAGACTATTTGATGAACTAACTAGTATTATACATACATTTATTTGCATATTATGTACATACGTCCCTTTACACTGGAAAAAGAAATCCACACGTATACATTGTTAAAATATAATACCCCGATTCGGATTACGCTTTTCCCATCCCTTTGTACACACAATACAACACATTAATATAATATAAATTTCTGTCACACGCAAATTATACTATACAGTTTGTATAGCACCAAGTTGAAGTACAGGAATTAGAAGATTGAATGCATCTTGAATGTATGTACTGCTATTCGATGCCTATAACGAAACAAAAGGAAAGACTTCTATTATTTACATTAACTTATTTATGGCTATGTTCACTCTTAAATAGAATGTGCTATAAACATTAAGTTCCTGACCAGTGCGCCACAATGACAAAAGAAACCTTTACAACTGCGTTATAGTGACATACCTGAACCAATATCCATCATGAACATTTGCTCTAACTCTGCATTAACTTTCGAAACCTTTTCCCAGAATATTTCCAAACGCCTTCAGTCAGCTATGATCTCCAATCTTATTCATGCTCCCTATTTTATCATCTTGCACAAGCTGTGGGACAACTGGAGAGATTCACCGCAAATGTCTCCCGCATCATTTACACTGACCAGGAATACTCTCGAGATGATCATCTGGCACGCGCGCAATCGATGGTCCACTAACCAAAAAAGTGTCATACAATTTTTTACGCTCCGCATTCAAAGCCTCAAGGAGATATAAGCAAAAAACAAATAAAAAGCTGTATCAAGCAGAAGACACATTCCATGCCGAATCAAGATAGACAGTTACCATCTCTTATCAACCAAACCATCTCAGAACTGCATGAAATTCGGGGAAATTTTGAGATGTTAATGGAACGCAGTCACCGTGACAATTGTTATATCCACCTCCCCACCCCCCCAACACACCTTTTAATTTTATAATTAGTCAAGGTCAAATTGCGCCGAATTGCCTGTTCAAGCTCCTTAGCTATCTACAAGTTGATGTAACTCTGCCTCTATTTGGCCTAAAAAGCTCAAATAAATTGTAGTTGAAAGAGATTGCAACAAGCTTTCCAATGATATATATAGCAAGTCTATTTTCGGGTAAAAATATGTTGATGGGCCCTTTGAACTTTGATCTTGATTTGCTTAAAATATGTTCCCCTCCGAAAATTACGGAGAGACTATATTTGGAAGTCCGTACTATGCTATAAAACATACGAAAAATCAATGTGGATCTGTAAAAGATAATACAGAGTTTCCAACTTTGAGGCGAAAACCGCTGACACTGGTAAATAAACTGAATATTTCATGATAAAGCAGAAACAATGCATTGAAGTAAAAATTTAGCCTTTGGGAATTGATTTGCATTAGTATCGAGAATATTAAGAGATACAATGTCGAGGGTTGTCAGTGTTGCCAACCCGAGATAAGGTGTATTTTTCAACTGGCATTTTTCTGTTGATTTTCGTATTTGGAATTCTGTAATAATGGTAATCATTCTATGTGAGGCACATTAAACGTGTAAAGGTTCTATTGGAACAATTATTATTAGTTTGCAACTCTGCGTTCTATGCATCACATAGAATCCCAAAATAAACAAACCTAGTGTCAAAGAAATACGAGCAAAGAACAAAACGAAAATGTTCGAATGTGGAACAGTTTTATATATAGTAAAGTGCAGAATCTACTATGACCACTGCGAACTACCATGTTCAAACATAAAAACGAAGCCACAAATCCACTTTGCAAGTAAAGAAAACATAATTTGTAAAAGATGTGGCAACATAACAATTACTCTATATTATGATGATAAGGTTGAGTACCATTGATTGAAATTTGATTATATTATTTCGAGAATTCAATTTGAAATCGGGGTGTACAATGAGCACGAAGTTGGAGAAATGCTTAACAAAGCTTTTCCATTGCCGAAACCTACAAATGTCTAGTGGTTTAGCAAAACCGAGTGCATTCTGAGGAAATTATTTGCACAAAAACAGTTTTACCTTGTTCCATGTGACTTTGAATGGTCCCCAACTGCCAAGTAGCAATAAAGTGTTCTTTGTACACACTGGTGATAGCACGTCATCGACAAAACGCCCGAGATCTGCCTTCGTCATTTTCCCACTGGTGGTGGCGTACACAGACAGATTTTACAGGTGGGAAAATTAAGTTTTGACGTTCCAAAAATTGAAAGGCTAAGAAGCACTAATATAGACTTCTATGGCCATATGTCTCACTAACAATATTTTAGTAACTTGAAAACATATGTCTTTATTATGTTAGAACATGGTTTCTTACACTGTCCATATTTGCTGCAGTATGCTCGCAGAACAGTGATCCATATCCTACATTTTTTTTATTTGTTTGTTTTTGTTTTTTTTTTTTGCTTATATCTCCTTGATGCTTTGAGTGCGGGGTGTAAAAATTTGTATGATCCCTTTTCGGTTAGTGGGCCATCGATTGCGCGAGGAATTATGCTTGTGCTAGATCATCATCTCGGGAGTGTTCCTGATGAGCTCACGTCGTTGCCACGCACTAGAACGTTTGCCGTAAGGTTCAGTTTCTGACATATAATGCCCTCACTCCTAACAAACAATTGCTTGTGCTAGCAATGTCAAGCAGCATTGCCAAATACTCAATACGTGTGAGATCAATTCAAGAATGCGGCTCTTGCGGAGGATAAAAAAATCTTAAATAAGGGATACAAAGCTGCATTTTATCTGGACAATGGAAAACTGAATTTGAACTTCACTCAACATTTTTGTTTAAACATACATATCACAGGGTCACCGCAACGGTCCACCTGAACTCATGCGACATGCTCAGTTATTCTTTAACATACCTTCCTTTCACTCCTACCTATGACAGTTTTAATGTAGTGTTAAGCTATACCATTGGAATCTGTGTGCACCGAAAGAAGCTCGGCTGGAAAGAGCGAACTATGGTGCACGACGCGACCATGTAGGCCTTCTGCAACTATTCCATATTTAGAGTACTTATGCGATTATTGGAAAATGACCCACTCAATAGCCCTCACACCTGTATTCCAATGACAGATAACAGTACTTCTTATTTATTTAATGAGCATTTGTGGATTATACCCGCATTTAACAGGGTTCATACAAAAATATTGAACTCAATTTCCCTGAATTTTCCAGGTTTTCCAGGTATTAATTTTGTAATTTCCAGGTCTAGTGGAAGAAACTAATATATAAATTTTAATAATAATATATTTTTATATTTAAGAATGGCCACCCTTCTTCCCAATGAACAACTGCAATTAAACAAATTTTGTACACACAAAGAAACAGTTAAAATTTAAAATATCCAAAACTTTAGAGCACAGATAATCATCACAGTATCCATTTGCAGTTGTTCATGCCATTCCCCTATCCACGCTGTTTTATTGTAACAAAATTCACAATTCTAGTCTTTTATTGTAATTAACAATTTTAGTGTTTTATTGTAACTGTAAAACCAAACTATATAATGCTGGAATCAATGTCAAATATATTAGTTCTAAGAAAGAATAAACAACGTAAAATATAATGTTCTTATACCA
>JAGDQP010047980.1:0-14874 GCA_022664845.1 Lepisma saccharinum
CGAGTTCATGTCTTTTAGTCGAGGTGTATTCAGTAATATTGTTTAGTATACTTAACTAGTCGCCATTATGTAGTATTTCATGTATTGGAATTTGCCTGATAGAGCGTCGTTCCTCAATAAGGGTGTTTTGTTCCTGCCAGGGACACCAGAGGACCGCGTGTTCCGGAGTATCAACTTCTCCACACTGGCAATTAGGGTCAGTTACTAATCCGAATTGGAACAATTTGTTCCTATAGGGCCCATGGCCCGTAAGAAAATGCACAAGGCCACGTGTTGGCTTTAGGTTCTTGTTTTCCAGTCTCATTTGGATATTCGAGATGAAGTTTTTAAGTCTTTGGCATTTTGATGTTGCTAGCCATTCCTGCTGCCATTTATCGATAATCACTTCCTGGAGTTCCGAGATATCCTCTCGGAACATGTCTACAGAGGAGCCTTTCCACTTCAAGGTTCTTCTTCTTCTTTAACCAATATTTTGCTGCTTTCCTTGTAGCATCTAAACTGGTAGGAAGTGATGACATAATAACTGTCATTGCCAGATGAGTAGTAGTTCTATAGGCTCCACTAAGTCTAATTAATACATTCCTTTGGGCCCCGTTATAAGAATCAGCCAGTTTTTTTATTTGCCAACAATCTGTGTGCCCATACGCTTGCCGCATAATTAGCTGTTCCATTGATTAAAGAGTTCTGATAAATGCCATTTTGAGAAATATTCAATTTAAAGTTCCTCTGTGAAATCGAAATAAGCTTATGGCTGATTTTTTGTACCTTTGTCCTTTGTGTTCTTATATGTTCATTAAAGTTAAGATTTTCATCAATTATAATTCCTAGGTATTTAAAGCTTTTAACGCTTTTAATTTTTTGTTCTCGTAGGTAGATCAAGGGGTCCCTTTTTAGTTTCTTTCGGAATAACATGTACTTTGTTTTAGTTGTTGATAGTTTAAGCTTATTGTTAGAGCACCAATCGTCCAGAGCACGCAGTATTGCCCCCGGCCGCTCTTCAATCTGATTTCTTGAATTACCTGATGTAACGATTGCGACATCGTCCGTGAATGCAACCACACCACATACATCTCCTCGCTCAGCTAATTCCTCAATGCAAGGTTGGATTGCTATATCCCACAGAAGCGGTCCCAAGATAGACCTCTGCGGGCATCCCCTTTCCGGTGTTATAAGAACGTTTTCACCCGTGCCTTCCAATACCACTTTCCTTTCACTAAAGTAATCTCGTATTATCTCTCATATCTCTTGTGGTGTACCTAAGTCCTTCAAGTTACAGAGTACTGCCAGTGGCCACATACTATCGAACGCACCCTCAATATCCACAAATATAGAGAACATACTTTTTTGCAGTATTCTCCTCTGTTACAACATCCAAAAGTCTATTAATTGCATCTTCTGTAGATCTTTTAGGACGAAATCCATACTGCAATATACAGTCATATACCTTTGTTGTTGAATTCTAGTATACAGTACTTTCTCGAATATTTTACCGAAAGTTTTGAAGAGACTTATAGGTCCCACTAGCTGGGGATCTCTATCATGTCCCTTACTAAGGACTATAAGTTTTGCCCACTTCCAAGGCGTTGGAAATTTCTTTTGTTTTATACATATTTTGTACAATCTTGTTAGATATGGAGTCATTTCCTCCTTCAAGTTTTTAACCACCTCATTGGATATATTGTCCAATCCAGGAGCCTTTTTATTCTTTAATTTCTTAATTATTGCGTTCACTTCTTCATTCGTGACATCTGCTGATGTTTCTTCCACTACTTGTGGTATTTTGGCTATTCGCCTGGTATTACTGTGAATTGGAGAGTCTTCTTCTTGATTATCTTTTGGGAAGAATTTCTCACATAACGTTAGTATTGTCTCTCGAGTCGCCATGAATTTGTTAGCTGCCCATTTACTTTTTGTACTGTTGACATCATTGGATAATTAACTTTATCCATGACCAACCTATATGGGACTTCCCACTGGTCCTGGCAGATATTCGCTTCTAGATATTTCTCCCAAGTAATCTTTTTATATTTAAGAATTTCATCATGATAATTTATTCATAATTCACGGTATTTAATTAGTCTTTTACCCCTTGTTACTGCATCTTGTGAACTCTGATAGCTTTTCCTAGCGGCTCTAGTTTGTCTTCTTAGTCTGTCCAAGTAGTTGTTCCAGTAGGGGGTCCTGAATTTTGATTGGGTATTCTTAACAGGTGTCGCCTGTCGGAGGACCGTTTGGATTTCTTTCTCTATATTTGAAACCAGTATATCCAAGGCTTAAGCTGATTTTTAAAAACCCTGCCAATGTGGGTGGGGCAGCTTCACGCAAGTGGAAATTAAGAGGTTTTTTTTGAAGAGGCGCAAACATAAAGGAAGTATAGGAGCTGTAGGAAGTCTGGTTAATGGAGAGTTATTCAGCTTACAATTTCTCCCATAGTCCCTTGCGCGAAAATACGTGTGCCGCCATGTTTCCGGCAAGCTACGAGCTGAGATGTCTGGTAAATGTTGTTCTAATAGCTTATGCAAGAACAACTCCTGGTATTATTATTATCGCCACAACTAGAAAAAATAGATTTCATCCCATTTCCCAAGCATTTCAGTAAACGGCAAAAACGTTTGAAGTGGACGGCTGTGGACGAAAAGGTTAAAGAATTACAAATACAAAATCACTATCTGTGCATTTCGTTGAAGGATATAAACAGACACCGCCCAGCTCCTTTAGTTCTGACGTTAACGTTCCGTACTTTGGATTGGCAATTGGTAGGTGCTGTCACAGAAAAAAGTATTTTGAGAACATGGCAAATAGTTTTTTTAGTACTATTATATTATTTAATGTACGGTATATCTATAGGCCAGACATTCAGTTATGCCTAAGCCGGGATATGTCTGAGGGACTGTTGGTGACAAACCTAGGTCATATGTGGCAATCCAGTCCATAAATGCGATGGTCGTCCAGAAAGCAAAGAACGATTGGGTATAACTAATAAACAATTAGAGATATCATTACAATACTTTATTTACAATGTTACCGGGCCTTACTCTATTTTTCAATGTAGTCGCCGTAGCGGTCGAGGCACTTATTCTAACGAGGAACAAGTTTCTAAATACCACTGTTGTACTCTTCTGCCGCCAATGACTTGAGCCAGCACGTAACTGCTACTTTGAGGTCCTCATCATTTGCAAACTGTTTCCCACCCAAAAATTCTCACCAGACTCAAGGTGGTCTGCGACAATTTCATGTAAGAGAAATCTTGTAATTTCTGGGAAAGATTCATGTAAGGTGTTCGAAGTGAAACGCCTGCTTTCCTGATTTTTTCAACTCTTTCTTTCAAGTCATTTGCAGCCGTCATCAAGACTCGTTCATTGCACTGTCACCATAAACTTGCTTTAACTGCCTAAACGTCAAACACCACGGATTTCACAATTAGCGAGATTTTTAATAGGTTCCGCCATTTTGACACTGACAGGGACAGACGTGACTCGTCAGCAACGAAACTCGCTTTACACTGAGGTGGAGAGGGGAGTTGAGTGATGCACGAACGTTCCTTACTTTCTGGACGACCCTCATGTATGTTAAATAAAAAAAATGCTGTGTTCTCGGATACTTTTTCCTTGACTGTACGTGGGTTTGAATCCCACGGCCGAACATCTTGACTCATGTTTTCCAGGTTTTCCTCAGCTCTGCCAGGCGAATGCCGGGATGGTACCTTAATAAAGGATCTTGTTTCACCCATGCACTTTTGCAAATACTACAATTAAAAAAATATATTTTGTTTTCGTTGCCTAGCCCGCAAGGAACACTTCGTTCAACATGTGGATATAATGTATATCTTTCAATGAGTGTTTCTTTTCTTGTTGATACTGACAATCCTAGGCATTCCCACTGTGGCTAAAACTGAAGGCTTGAATGCTTCTTTGGAAGTACAAATTTAGCTCCACGTACATTTGCCGCTTGCAAATGAACACGCGGAATGCTTATTGGTAATTTTACACAAACGAAAATATTGTAGTATACACTGCGTATGTCACTAAAATGTCAGCAAAAACAAACTGATCATATTGCCCGCCATGCAAAAACATTATGTTTGCCAGACATCACGTGAGCTCTTCCAGTATTCAATGCGCCAGTGACGTCAAATTGAATTACTCCCATTCCCCACGTTTTGACAATAAATGAAGAATTGTGGTCTTTCGCAATCCATAGATTAATTATAACACCTTCGTACCTTGCTTATTTCCTCCATCTTCATTACTACTTTGATCCACAGCGTTTTACATTTCTAGCAATTTTTGTGCAATAATTTAACATGAAATTAAGTACACAAAAACCCTTTTGGGCAGAAACTAGGATTTTTAATTATGGCCAAGTCTTTGCCAGTTAAAACATAGAAACGACATCCCTTGTGCTTGGTTTTCAAGCGCTTTGACACTCTCACTTTTTATTACGAATGTCAGCGCTCTCCGATGTACTAAACTCTATATTGGCAGGGTCATTCTTCAAGTTTATATACATAAATGAAAAGAGAAAAGCTTTAAAAGACAAAGAAAATCACACCATGATTCGATCTTGGGTTCTCCGTATTAGCTTTCCGACATGCTACCAATCCACTAAATTGATAATTGGAAACTGTCTGCTTGACAGTCTCATTTACGGTGAAGAAGTAATGCGCCTGTGCGAGAATGGTCCCACCGTAATAGGAGTTCCTTATTTGAGACACTACTACAAGGCACTTGTGACTAGCGACTGGAAGAGCGCATTGTGAAAACAAGTGTGTGTGTGCAATAAAAGAAATCCCGTACCTGACTTATCGAACCTCCACATGCATTTGTTCACTAATCTTATTAAATTTCCTAATGCGTTTGTATATAAAAAAGAGAAACGTTATTTTCATTAAAAAAAAAAAACTACACCAGGTTTCGATCCCGGGTTCCTTGCATTAGCTATCCAACATGCTATCAATACGCTAAATTGGCAACAAAGCACACATCGCAGTGTTGCAAACTGTGGATGAAATATTCTAGGGAATTACGTATTTTGTATAGGTTCGCGAAAACCTTTCTGTCTTATCAACAGCTTGCAACACTGCGATGTGTGCTTTGCGTTTGTTGTTTATCATCACTAGAGGATGCCAAATACCTAATAATACAATGTAGTGCCATTTGAAAAATTTAAACGTTTTACAGGGTTGGCAACACTGACAACATGGTGACATCTTGTTTTCAATCCTGATATCCATCATGTTGTTACAAACAGAGTTGGAATCACTGTATCTCCAAAACGAAGCAGAATTTGACCCATGTTCATATAAACTTTTCCGTTTATCATGACTCATACTATCACCTCCGAAAGTATTGAACCTTCATCCCATTTGAAAAAAATATGTTTGTGTTGAGATGGCAACACTGTGCATGTGACATAACTCTATTGTGCATGGAAGGATGTCCACCCTCTGTAGGTTCATGTTCCACTGCACACTTTTTGTATTTTCTTTCAGCGCTTTGCAATATTGCAGTGGTTTGATTAAAATGGGCCACCCTGTACCATTCTTACCAGCTAATCAGTTACTTGGCTCGTTCCCGGGTTAGTTTATTGTAGTATTGAGTTTTTACATTAGTAGTCTTAGCTAGTGAATTTCTGAATGTTTGAAAATTTAACATTTAAGGCAGCTGCGTTATTTTACAATTCAAACTGACGATTCATATATTTTAGTATCATCATCTTTCTCCTGTACAATCGAAATCGCATGTACTGTCAACGCGACACTCCGGCCATAAAATAAGATTTTTGGCTATGGATTTGTAAATCACAATGTTTAATAAATCAGTTCTCTTTTCTACTCTGCTTATTTCAATTGAAACTTGATAGAAATATAAATATACGAGGGGCGTTCCATATTTATTTACTCTTTTTTTTACACTTATAAGAACCTTTATGCCTCGGCAGATACACCCACTTTCTCAACATAGTCTCCATTAAGAACTACACACTTGCGCCACCGATGTGGCAACTTCTCTATGCCCTCTGCGAACCACTTTTTCGGAGTCTGTCGCACCCACGTCCGGACAGCGTCTTGCAGTTTCTGGAAGTCGGCGGTTTCTTCAATGCCCCGAAGAGGTGTTAATCAGAAGGGGCCAAGTCAGGAGAATAAGGTGGGTGTGGCAGCACCTGAAACCCCAGCTCAGTAATGGCAGTCATGGTTGCCCGACTCGTGTGGGAACGAGCGTTGTCGTGTTGCAGGAGCACACCTTTCGCTCATTTTCCCGGTCCTTTCCTCTGAATTGCACGGCGCAAACTCCGAAGCGTTGTTAAGTATGACTCGCTGTTAATGGTGGTCCCGGGTTCCAGCTGTTGCCATGCGTTTGCTTACGGAGGGCTGTGTACGGAACTTCTTTGGCGTGTGGCTGCCTTGAAGCTTCCACTGCATTGACTGGGCTTTGGTCTCTGGCTCATGGTAGTGCAGCCAAGTCTCCTCGCCAGTAACGAGTTTGGACATGAAACCTTCTGGATCCTGGCTGTAGCGTTGCAGAAGATCATTGCTCACGTCCATGCGCTGTTGTCTTTCTGCAGCATTCAGGGATTTGGGAATCCACCTGGCAGATATCTTACCCATCTTAAGGTGATCGTGCACTGTGCGGTACAGAGTGTTTCTGGCATGTCCTGTGGCCGCCTCCAGTTCCGTGAACGTGATGCAACTGTTGTCCTGAATAAGCCGCTCCACTCTTGAACTGTTCACTGGTGTTGTCACAGTCACTTTCCTTCCAACACTGATTCCCTTCGCCGTCAATGTGCGGCCACTTTTCCAGCCGTCCACCCAGTTGTATACGGTTTTGCGTGACGGTGCGCACTCTCCACACACTGCCACCAATCGCCTGTGAATTTCCGCAGTCTGCACAAACTCTTTCCACAGAAACCACGTTGTCCAGCGCTGTCCTTGCTGATCACCTTCCATGTTGTCCGCTCACGTACTTACAGCTGTTGGTGAAATGTGCTGCAGGGTACAGGGATTACACGTCTCTGTATTGTTCTTCCACCTGAAGGCAGACCTAAGTACTACTTCCTTCCAACTTTCAGGACCAGATCAATGGTGGACCCTGAAAGAAGAAAAAAGTGTAAATCAATATGGAACGCCCCTCGTAATAATAACATGCCATATATTCTAGTCATTAAATAATAAGCTAACATCCAAAACTACTAACGGTTTCGCAGAGTAATCTAAATTTTGAGGAGGTCCTGAAAATTTCTAGAGAATATGTCAGTTATACGTTTGTCATGATATTAGTAAGGTATGGTGAGAGTGAAAACATCAAATAGACAAAAATAAAGGCATATTCTAAAGGATCAGCTATCTAGCACCCCAATGGAATGGGTAAGTTGAATTATCATAGATCAGCATCGAAGAGGCAGCGCTGGTTAGAGTCATGTTCACGGCGGCCTTCTTACCGGAATGTTGATTAATTTCTGTCAGTCTACTAAAGAATCAAGGATTTCCACCTAGACTCTGGTCGGTACTTTGGTAATTCTGCTTTTACTAAAAGTTGTATTTTCTCATCTTAGGCTTAGGTTCAACTTTTGGACCATAAATCCAAAACAACTTATTAATATACAGCATCTTTATTTACCGATATTAATCGATCCATGCTAACCATTAGATGAGAAGCAAATTCGATTTCATAGAGCTGATAAAAACAGGCTGAATCTCGCTCTCGACAGACAGCTCTCGAGTATATTTATTCATTAAAATATTAAACATAATAGAGTCCTACTTCTGCTAGTCAGAACAACAGTGGCTACCTGTCGTGGCATTCAGTGAAGAAAACAAGGAAACCAGTTTTTTCGTTATAAGTACCCATGTTTCATTTAGTGTATGATTTGGTAGCCGAAGCTGGAAGCATGTCATTAAAAGAAGACAGCGCAATATTCCATTCATGCCTGTACATATTAAAATCATACTAATATCGAGGCCAATGATATTTGTGAAATAATTGCTGTTTCCTATTTCCTACTTCATGTGGAGTAATTTTTTCTGTCTAAACTGCCTACTTCGCCACGGATTTTCAGGAATTACAATTACTCAAGACATTTTCAGTTTTTCTAATAGGTTAACCATTTACATACCCAATAGGAGATGAGACATGTAAACTCTCATGGAAAAATTACCTAAGATGGGGTGAAAATTCAGGAAAAAATATCTCTGTTGAGAGTAATAAGATGCCTAAGCGATTGTATGGTCACAGTCTGGCAATTGCAGGAAAACTTGTTTCAAGATAAAACTAAATGCAAGAAAATGGCTCCACTTGATTGATTTTATTACAAATCTCACTATTATAGCACAACAAAATCTTAGATAAAAATAATAATCCATGCATAGACTCAATGATAATTCACATTGAACAATCTATCTTCAATCAGGTTTAGTATTTGTTTCTAAATACAACATTTAATAAGTAATAACATAACTAAAATCAGACATTCAATCTGCGAACTCATAACATCGAATAACTACAATTAATTAAAGTTCGGTTCAAATTGCCAAAAATTCAGAAATTTCCACAATCTAATTTTCAAATTAGTAATATGAGGTTAGAATCCAGTCATTAAAATAGAACTAGGTCTAATATTGAAAATAATCAAGTTTAATATACCCTTAGGAATGAAATTATTTAAATATTGTTTTAAGGCGGAGATAAAGATTCCACAATTTTTAAAGTCAGGCTCGCTAGAATCAAAATGTCAAATGTTACCTTTAATTATTTATTTAACAATCAATTGCAAATATACGTATTTATGCTAGAATTTGTCTCTCAGACCTAATATTTAATTTGTAATTTCAAAATCAAAAATCAACTGACGCACCCGACGTTTCAACGTAAAAATTTATCACAATCAGAACCTTTCCCTGGAAACAATATTCTTACCTCAAAATTCCGAATCAAATCCTCCAAGTATTAATTCTTTTAATTATTATTAGCTTCGAGCTTACACGCACATTCCATCCGCAATTAGACCTCTCAACGAAGCAAGTATCACCAAAAATCACTCGGATTTGATAGATAAATTAAAATTTTGGTTAATTTGTTTAATGGACAAAGTCACCCCAGCCAGCTAGACATTTACCAAAATCACATTTCAATCCAAACAAGCAACCTCGACAACCGCTCTCTCTCTCTCTCTGACTCAATCTCGATCTTCCAACTTATCGACAAAACCAATCATCAACTTTAATCAGAACCACAAAGAATTAAATCTATATTACAAAGCACAAATATTCACAATTACACCCAATTATCTCAATTGATCCAACAACAACAACAAACGAACAGTGCACTCATCCACCAAAAGATTTAAGAAACTGACCCGACTTCGCTTCCTCCAAAAATATTCAAGATTTAAATTACTCGCTAATTTCCAAACTAAGCATCAGAAAACACATAAATCCCCTTCCAATTAATTCCCGTACGGCCAATATGATGGATCGAAGTGAAATTTCGAAAAACAGAAACAAAAACAGTAGCGCACATCTGAGGACCCCACCACATCACACCAAAATTTTAAAAAATGGCCCCTTCAAACGCCTGTACAAGTTCAACAATTGATTACGAAAACTAAAGTTAATATATATAAACTATGTCCAATGAATAAATGTCCACTTCAACAAAGTCCAATGAATAAATGTCGATAAATGTCAACTTCAACAATCCTCCGAAAATACAATCTAAGCAGACCTGTTCATAAGCTCCGCTACGTATTTTTTTTAAATTGTTACCGAAAACGAATTACTACTACCGGACTAAAAATGTTAACAATCGACAAATAAATCAACAAAACTGAATCAAAACTGAAATTTACACAATAAAACCAAACCAAAAATTCCACACATTCACACTCTCTCGCCATGTGCTGGACACAAACTTAACACAATTTCTGCAAATTCATAACACACCTGAACCGACGATTCAAATTCTGCTGGAACCCAGCGACTATGTGCAGCTTCTAAATTATTTTGTATAATGAATCTTAACCGGTTTGTTGAAGTAGCATTTAAACTATACGTTAGCCATTAATCAATAACGCGTGACTCCAACATTCTTCTAATTCAAACGGTTAATTAATGAAAGTAATTTTTAATTCTCCCAATATTTAATTGAAACCTATGCAGGAATTACGGACTATTTATAGGGTCAACTTGATATCTAGTAAGCCAGGATCTTTCTTTTGGTACTTACGACGATCCCAGTAGTATTATTCGTAGTGGTCGTTAGAGCTTGGATAATAAACTAGTGACAAAACATAAGTTACGCCCATATGTTATGTTCCCTCATCAGTCGTCAAGTTGGGCCGAGATTATTTATTTTGCAATTCAGGAAGGAATCAAGAATGTTATGAGTTTGTGATGCTCTAAAGTAGTATTTTTCAACCTTTTTTATACTCAAGGACCAGCAAACTATAGAAAAAATCTTTCACGGACCGAGAAGATGCCACTAATATAGAGGTTTATTTGAAATTCAAAGGATGCCAGCGCATTTTCAGATTATAGATGTTTTGGAAAGAATATGTAAGCTTTAATCTCAATTTTGGACTGTCAGAATCTACAAAGGTCGAGCACCGGTACAACAGTTTCGCGGACCGGCGGTTCAAAACCTCTGCTCTAGAGTGCTCATTACTTTTCGAGTTTTTTTTTTCTTTTGCAATATTGCTGAAGCTTTTAAAATGTAATCTCTTTTAAAATTACATATCTTCAAACTCTGCTGGAAATAGTTTATCACACTCAAGTCTTCGCTTAAGTGTAGCACATTTCGAAGCCTGGTGTTATACTACACATGGTGTAATTCTCAATTTGCTTCCTAAACATTCAGTCTAGTGCTACCAATATTATCCGAATACTCAAATAACGAATGGTATTCGACTAAAAATTCGCATATACGAATATGGGGAACTCTTCGATTACAGAGTATTAATATTATCATTAAACCCACGACGTTTCTATTGCGCTTTCGATATCCGAATGATCATATTCAAATCCAACTCTTGATTATCTGGGTCCGGTTGTTCAAAAACAAGTCCTGATCTTGGATATCTGAATCCAGATGTTCATCTCAAAACCGGATTTTAGGTATCCGATGCGGATCTTCATATTTAAATCCGAATTCGGATATTTATTCAATTTTGTATATCCCAATTTGAATGTTTTACTCAAATGCGGATCCGGATGTTCATATCGGATTTTAAATATCCGGTTCATGATATTCGTATTCATATCCGGATCTTTGATATCGGGATTGATATTCATATTCAACTCAGGATTCAGGCTATCAGGATCTGGATGTTCGTATAACATTCAAATTTTGGCTATCCGTATCCGAATGTTCGTATTCAAATCCACATATTGGACATCTGGTTCCGAATTTTCATAATAAAATTTAATTATGGGAAATCCGGAATTCAAGTATCGTTGCTTAGTTCCTTTCCCAAGTTATCACATCTCAGCTGGCGAGAGAATCCTACCACTGCCCTACGGATTTATGAAGCGACCTAATCTAATTCAAATCACATCACTCAAAACGATAGGTTTACCGAAACACAGAAATAATTTAGTATCAATTGCTATCAACTTCACGTAACGATTAGTAGCTAAATTCCAATGAATATCATGTCAAACATTAAATAACTCACTGCACATTTTAAATATTACTATAGATTGTATGAGGATTATCAACTAATGCCTTAGATCGTACCTGGTTAACTGAGAGGTTTCTATACTACGTTCACTGAACATAAACACAAGATTTTTCGAAGAAATATAAAAATTTCAGAATTCTAATTTATTGCACTGCACGCTTTCAGATATGATAGTTTCATAAGAATCAGAACAGAATTACCGTGGAATTGATGGAACAAACAAATTTGAATCGTCTATCTGGTATACATTGAATTAATTAAGCAGAACTGAAAGTTGCGTTGTCGAATATAAATGTCCATAATTTCTATAATAATTAATAAATCTTGCTGAAATTTCCACAAAGTATTCCGACAACCTTGTTATTTAATTTAGAAAAGTTTTACCACAGTATTACTTACAAGCATGAAGTTATTGTCCAAAATACGTCGTATAGAAAGAATCAAGTTTGCGTTATTAAATGCGTGATGTCATTACAGATGATAACTACATTATACAAAAGACGTTCTGAATAAATCTTGAAAAATGCAAAATGAGGTTATAAAATATGACTTTTTTATCGGAGAATAGTGACTGGAGTTGAAACCAAGATTATCGAACCATGTCGAATAATATTAAATTTACTATTAACATCTAAAAACGGTACGCAAAATGGTCGAACAGACATGTTGCTACTTTGACTAGGTAATGAAAATATGCGGTAGCTGTCAAACATTGCTAACCGGGAATTTCGAATATTGAAACTGGAGACTAAAAATTGGCATATGATTATTGAAATCTAACGATCCGATACTTGTAATGAAGAATTCTGTTAATAGCGGCCCCATACTGAAATTTAGAACATACTGTACATTTTGACAAATAATCTCAGAAACAAAATATTAAATTTACTGAAGTGAAAATGTCGAAATAATGATGCTGAAAAGTCTCGGTAGCACTTGTATCGGTTATATTCTTCTTACTACGATTTAATATATTTTTCCGGTATGGACGAAATCAGTCTAAATGTAATCGGAATATTTACAAAATTTGGCGTTTATATTTACCACTCGTAGATTGGGCTTAGGAAGTACAGAAGACAGAAAGCCCATACGTCCATTCTTCTAGCTATTAAAATTGGAACTGAACTAACATGGCGTGGGAGAGCAGTTCTCCCAGCAAACGGAGAAGGCTGATTCACACCAATCAGCAAAAACCAAGTCACGAAGCATTGACTAGGATCCAATCAAAAACAAGCACTAGATCCAAGTCATTGCTGCGCGACTAAGGAAAACCTGGATGGATAACGGTTAAAATCCAAAGCAAAAATTACAACGAAACACGCTCAAAGAGTTTAAATCCAACCAAAGAGAATGGGCTATGGAGAACACACAGAAAGGAAACAAAACGTAGGCTAAGAAAATAAAAGGGGGAGAAAATAAATGAAACTGGAACAACAACTAGGCCGTTACACAACCATTAATCCGTTTATGGTCTCTCTGGGGTCCATCGTCCATACCCTACAGTACTGAGTAGGACATACCTTGTCTTATTTTTTTCGTTCAGAACTGACAAGTGCGGGTTCCATTTTACAAAATGTCCCTAATTAGCTAGCTCCTCCAATAGTTCTGTTGATTTCCTGCAACTTTTGTCTCTTTCAAGATTCCAAAAAAACACATTCTACACGAGATATTTTATCTTTCAGAAGCCCTGCTTTCATCAATTTTATATTTTGGGGATTTATTTTTATTATATCTAAATTTGAATGCATGTCTACAGTCTGGGATGATTTATCCAAGAGCTGTTCCAACAAAGTAGAAGCCACCCAAGATAGATAAGATAAAATGAATTTTATGGGCGGTAACAGCACTATGGCTTACGCCCGTCCCGATACGGGGGAAGCCCCTTATCTCTGTCACGTCCAAAAATAGCTTTTAACTAAAATAATTAACCTGAAGATGTAAACTGTCTTCAGAAACAGAAAGAATAGTGGTAAAAACTAAAGATGGCTAGAGTCTCTAGCACAACGAGATAAAAACATGAAGGCTGTAAATGGGCCTTCACAAAATAAAACAATTGTAATACATAAAACTTAACAGCTAAGGGACATAATCATCTCAAAGAGACGGAGATAGACCTGTCTCACGAATATACCTAAAAACTATCCGCAACATACCTGGTTCATCCCCTAACAATGACGCCATGTTATTCGGGAGGTTATAACGTTGTCTGAGATGATTATATCCGTGACAATCTAAAAACACGTAACGAATACTTAAAACCACATTGCAATTATTACAATGGGGTGGATCCAATCGTCGTAACAGATATCCGTGTGTCAGGCGACTGTGTCCGTAGACGACATAAAAGGACTTCTTCACGCCTACTATCTCGGCAAGATAATTTCCATGGAGCAACTGTTACCTTAATTTGTTTCAATTTATTAACAGCAACGTCATCCCATCGTCGATGCCATTCATTCCGTATAACTTGTCTATAATATATCATCATGTCCTGAAATGGGACATCCGGAATATCAATGTTAGCTCCTAAAGAGGCCTCACGAGCAGCTTCGTCCGCCAATTCACTACCATGGATACCAACATGACTTGGTATGCAGGAAAAGACAACCTCACCACCGGCAGAGCAGATGACGTGTGTCTTACATAGAGCGCGAGCGGATGTTTAGAATACATATTGTCGAGGCTTTGAACAACACTCTTCGAATCTGTACAGACAAGGATGCGATTGAAACCACGAACAAGACTAGAATCCAAAGCCTTTAAAAGAGCATATAGCTCAGCAGTAAAAATACTGACTTTGGGATTAAGACAAAATTGCTGGGCTTCCCCATCTACAACAAACGCGCATCCAACAGATTCATCTGATTTGGATCCATCGGTAAAAACGGAGATAAAACGTGGGTACTGACTCTGCAACGCAAGAAAACGTTGCTGGAATTCAATCATGGAGGTCTCCGGTTTCTTGAAACGTGACAAAGAAATATCAATCCGTGGGCGGGTAAGTGTCCACAGCGGTCGGAGACTAAAACAGACAAGACAGACAGTTGGGCGGTCTGTATTCAGATTCTCCAACTCTGATGCTCGGATGCCAAGTGGTCGGGTAGCGTGACCACGGCGTTCATATAGGGCTCGTTGTACTGGGTATACGATTAAGTCATGTGCGGGGTGGATTGCTAAAGATGATACCTTAGCAAGATAGCT
>JAGDQP010047981.1:0-14874 GCA_022664845.1 Lepisma saccharinum
TGCAGTGTTTGTCCACACCCAGCAACTCATCTTCAATACCAAAAAAAAAAAATGGAAGGAGGTACCATTCTTGCATGTGTGTGCGTGATGTTAAATCATTGGTGTGTATACATTGTCTTCTGCCTACTTGTTTTCGCCATGGGGGGTTAGTTGTCTATCAGTACTGTAATTTAAAAAGAAGATAGAAATCCGCAGATCTCCTCCTTACCCCTACTGCCGCTCCCTCCTAATTGTATTTTTTTCGAATGCAAAACGGAGTGATTAACTCTCTTAAATTATACTAACTGGTTGTTGATAGAACGATTTGTATTTCGTTACGAGATAGGAAAAAATCATCAGAAAAGCGAACCTACTGTCTGCTGGAGAAATATATTCTTTCCCTGAATATATTGAATTGAATTTTATTGATGACGTTTAGTCCTCTACAGTAGGGACCAGCCGTCATGTTTTACTCAGAGTTTTCCAGTCACACCAAATGCCGGGATGGCACCTTTAACACAGGCTCTGCCCGGCACCTTCCCGAATCCTTTCCTCTCCCCTTTCCAGCCTGAGCCTTAGATGCCTAAAAGCCTTAAATAACATTCAAATTCAATTCATTTTTAAATTGTTGTTTTTGCTCAACTAATTCCCAAGAATTTGGATAGCAGGAGACAGTAAATAAGGAGAACGCAACACGGCATCATGCTTTATGTTGTCTTAGTAGTTTCTGAGTTAAAAGTTGTCGATAGATGGACAGAACGGTTGTATAAATATTCACAGTACACTTTGCTTAAGTCTTAAACGGATCCTCACTATTACCATTGCTTTAAATAAAGGATGTAGTTCTTTGTTTGACTGGAATACCTTTAAGCTCAAACGTTTGGTTTTCTTGAAATAATATCTGGTTCAGTATCATACTCAAATCTTCGATAAAAACATTACACATGATTTTTTTTTTCTTCACAACTGTATATAATATTTGTGTTAATGGATATTTAATATGTTATTTTGTTGGTGTTAAGCAAGAAATTCACCAACGAACATTGCAAAACTTTACAAATTACTTTCATCCATAATTTACCTTCATTAACGGCAAAAGTATCTTCATTAGTAGCTTGTGGAGTACCGAATTTAGAATTTACAACATGGCTCATACCGTCTAGAATGCGACATTTCGCTTTCCACATAGGGAACTGGAAAATCTGAACTAAGCACCGGAAGTGCTATTATTATTCGCTGTAAGGGGCCTGTCTCTTTCAATTTTGCTAACACCGCCCAGCTCCCTTCGGACGCACCGTGTCCCCTTGCACACTTTCTTCGCTTGGTGTGCATCCTGCCCTGGTGGGTTTATAATACATCCTAGTCTTTAGTGGCCTCTTTTAAAATTGTATTTATATTTAAAATTATATTACATTTCCTTTTGTTTATTTACATAAAAAACGAAAAAACTTCAATTTTCTAATTTAATGAAGATGTAAAATAAAGACGCCAGGGTTCGAACCCGGGATCTCTGGATCATCTTCCCGATGCATTAGCCACCACACTATGCTGTCAGTTGCAGAATCACCCCTCTCGGTGGCTAGATTTTTTTTTATCAGCTTGACGCGCAGGGCTGGGCAGCCATATTGCAACTCCCTTGGAAACACTTCCGGTAGGAATAGCCCACTCTCGCTTACCACGAACAATAAGTAACAGCAAGAAGCGCTCAACCCGGCAGCTGCAGTTTGGTCTTGTAGTCAAGACGTTGGAAAGTTGATCTAAAGGTCCAGGGTTTAAACCCTGGCGTTGACTTTTTACTTTTTTTTTTTAAGAAAATTAAAGTTTTTTCGTTTTTTATGTAAATACACACAAAAGAAAATTTAATAAAAGTTGTGATTTACAATTTTAAAAGATGCCACTAAAAACTAGGATGTATATAAACCCACCAGGGCAGGATGCGCACCCAGCGATAGCGAGTGTGCAAGGGGGAAAGGCTGCGTCCGAAGGGAGCTGGGCGGCGTTAGCCGCGGGGGGGTGGCGGGGTGCAGCCCCCTGTTAGCGGTGGGCATACGCAAAAGTAATGTTTACTCAAAAGTTCTGTTTAGGCAAAGGTTCTGTGCCGTACCGGAAGTGTTTCCAAGTGTGCTCAGGAAGTTGCCAAAAATGGCTGCCCAGCCCTGCACGTCGAGCTGAAAAAAATCTTACCCCTTTCCGAAGTCAATGTTCCTCCGTTCCGTTCCGTTATGCTATGTCCCGTTCACTTCTGTTATGCACACTTATCCGAATTAAATACGTGTTCAAAATTTTAACCACAGATGTCACCCAAGTCTGGAAGCAGCTGAAACCCCTTCGCGTGTAATATGAGTGAGTATTGGGCAATGCGAAATCAAGTGTATTATCTTACTCCGGTATAGTATTGTTTAGTCCCGGGAGTGTATTATCTTTGGGTATTACTTTAATATAGAACTTTATTTCAAATTCATGTTCAAAATGCACCTTCAATATAATTGTAATTAAAAATCAGTTTCATGTAAATTCTTAGCATTTAATGCATTTTGAACAAATAAGAAGCTCCCGTGGACAGAAAAATCTAGTTTAAAAGTCATTAACTGAAATAGAAATTGCAAGGACACGCTGACAATAACAAGATTGTTTTTGGAAATATCCAAGCCATAGGCTAATCAAATTACTGATATGATTTGGTATAAAGCTCTTGGCCTGCCACCGTAATGGTACTCTTTCTCAGGACTCTCTTTGCTCTGTAAGCTATTCAAAACTGGTGACCAGAACGGTGCAGAAGTCAAGAAGGAAATTCTCAGGAAGAATACTGTAAGTCTGTCTATTTGCAAATTGCAAGATTTCTCTGTACTAAATTCGTAACCTTATTTTGTATTCAATTATCTCAAACAAGATAATAGATCTGAGACTTTATACCAGACTGTGGAGGAAAATCTCCCACTTGACAGTTGTTCTCTGCAATCTAGTTTCTTTATTTTTCTTCACCTTTTGTAATTGTACTACCGAAATTAATAACTGTAAATAAACGCCATTAACTCATTTGCCATTATCATCTGAAAAGAAGTAATTTTCTTTGCTAAAACAATTAAGCTTTATTTAGTAAAACAATTAGTAACCCCTTTTATATTAGAAACAACCCATCCAATAAGATTTCATTCTACGACCCCTAGACGGCATATGGCTCCCCGCGCAAATTAAGACAGTTCTGGTATATTTGGGTTCTTTTCTCTTCTTGTTTTTGTAGTTGGATATTTGTAGTAATTTTGACGCATAGTTGGGTTTTTGCCTTTTGTTCTGTCTTCTTGATCAATATGGAATACATTAAGCCCATTCTCTCATTTTTGCCAATCGCTTCCTTTGACGATTCATTACAACCAACTCATAGTGTTGTTTACTATCCGGACAAACCAAACTTCCCATCCTCTCCCATTTCTACCGTCCGAAACAGAATCAGTTCCCTTTCTTGCGAAACCGCCTGGGATAAATACCTCATTGCTAAAGTGTCCTTGAGCCCTACCACACCTCCCCATTCCAATCATTTCCTGCTCTTCCTTGGCATCTGTCACCACGTCATTTCTCGACTATCTGGCACCGGTCACTCCTTACTTCTCTTCCTTGCGTCAGTCCACCATGGACGGATTGACGTCACCTTCGTGACCTCTTCCCCTCTCATTACCTCTGATTTCTTCCGGCTTCTAACACTTCGGTGCCCAACCCTTCATTTTTCGGGCATCAGGGAAGCACCAAGTATCTTCTAATCTCTTTCCCTTCTTAGGTCACGCCCGATCTTCTCCCTTTCTACAGACGCTCGTTTTCTAGATATGGTACACTTTCCCTTCATTAGTAACAATCTCGATTTCTACTCCCCTCCTAGCTAAAACCAACCTTCAAATTCCCTATCATCCCAATAACATATCTTGTTTTGCGAAAATATTATAACTTTTCAATTTACGTATTTTGACAGTGACGTCGCGTATTAACGTTCACAGGAGAATGTGAACTGCCAACTATTTTACAATTATTATTATTATTATTATTTTCGTTTCAGGTTGTGTTTCTTATCGAAAGATTTAAAAACACACCACATTTTAAATTGGTACATTGACACATAGGTATACAGTACGTTTATCAAAATGTTATTACTCTCCAATTTGTTTCCAGTTCACATTTCCTTTGTGAACGCGTTGCCCCATATGCGCTTCACTGGCGTTAGGCCTAACTTATAACATTGTGTATATGGGACCTCGACGTGCACAATCCTAGAAGAACGAAGATAGCAGAAGAACAGGGCTCAGCACTGTTGCTAACTCTCCTTGACTTTTCCACCCGTTCTCGTGTTTAAAATGTAATCAAATCTTCTGGCAGAAGCAAGGATAAACGTTCATTACATACCAAAATCGCAATATACACAATAAATCGTTTATGAACGAATATATTAAACGCATAAATAACATAATGTTGCATCTCTATTTACATAAAATTGTTTGAGTTCCAGTATCAGTAATAAACGAAGAGCTAATGAACAGTATCAAGCAGTTTGCAACATTGCGTAAACAATAAACAACCTTTTTTTTTTAGTGTGTCGTGCGAGAGATTGAAGGGATTTTCGGAACTGATTTGTTCGTTTCGTCATTAAATATTTATTAAGAGAAAAGGATGCATTTTATAAAACATGTATTTTTCAACACATTCCATTGACTAATAAACTCTCAATCTTTTGCGCTTAACTATCTTTAAGGAAGCAATTTAGGGCAAAGAGGCTACTCCTAATCCCCTCATACCTGAAAGCGCCAAAATACGAGATCTGAAGAGTGATATTGTGAGTTTCTTTTATTTTGAGATATATCGTAATTTTGTGTGCTGCAAGAAGTAGATCAATATAATTTCTGTTCACCAATCACAGTCCTCAGATACCTTATAAGGAAGAGAGAAAACATTGCCTACTTTAGTGAGTTATTTTATAATATTGAACACCGATTTGAATGAGTGTTTTTTCCACGTTTGAATGAAGTGTGTTGTGAAGCTGTGTTGAAGTGAAGGAGTATTGTTTCAGTGTGTTTAGTGTTACTGGTGTGTAGTGCGTTACTGCCATCAATATGAATTGGGTTCATAGATTGCAATCGGTGTCTTTTAATATGTTGACAGAATATGAAATACTCGAAATTAAAACTTTGGGTCCTCATCAGCCGAACCTAACTATGAATCAAACAGTGAAAGGTAAAGCATACATATCGTCGCACTTTAAATAGTGATTGGTACAAAAAGCACAAGTGGCTTCCAGGATGTGACGTAAAAATGGCTTTGTTTTGTTTTCCCTGCCTGTTGTTTGAAGGGGATTCCCAGTGGACTTGAACAGGTTCTTCGAACCTCCTCAACATCATGATAACAATTCCGATGTCCACTTCAGAAGCACAAAGATGTTTTTCGACATTAAAGCGTATTAAGACTTTTCTAAGAAATACAATGACACAAGATCGTCTCAGCGCCCTGGCAATGCTATCCATTGAAAAGCAGTTGCTAAGGAAAATGCAGTACTCAACGAAAGAGTTATAGATAAGTTTGTTGCCCAGAAAAACAGAAGAATGGACTTCATATACAAATAAAGGTAAGAAGGATATATTTAATTTCTTCCTCTTATTATTATTATTATTTTGTGTATGTATTTACTGTGAAAGACAATTTTCAATTGTATACTCTCGTGGAAAACTACTCTGAGATACATTCGTCGCTGCACCGTCGAGCTTTCGAACCTGCATGCCTCAAAAAGCGAGATAATTCCTTACCAGTCCAACTACTTACTTTTGTGTGGAGTTCCTTTTTTTTTAATTCAGTATATAGTGTAAATAGGTTATGGAGATCCATAGTTCTATTTTCTACTTAACACATTAAGAAATGGTTTCAGGCTATCGAACGATGTGTTTCTTGTTCTCATACTTTCTTCGTTGCTCTTTGAAGCAGAGATTCTGCCAGGACTTTCAGTTTTGGGGGGTTTAAATAAAAATTGGGAGGGTGTAACTGGAATTTTGCACGGTTTCTGTTATTTTTTACAGTAAAAATTAATATTTGGGATACGCTCGATAATTTGGGGGATGACACCCCCGAATCACTGGTTGTGAACTACCAACTTTCAAGCCCACGAGACGCCACTGTATTTTGACCTTAGTTAACATTAGCCTGAACAAATATATAGCAAATATCTTTATTTTGTTTACCTTCTCGCTACTAATTAGCGATTCCTAATGGCACTGCGCCACAGCCTGTAGCGACTTTTCTTATTACTATTTAGGCACTACAGTAATGTGCCTGGTTTTGTCGTACACATCTAAATGCCCTCTGAGCTAAGTATTAAAGCCAGGCCACACAACTATGACAACCATTAGAGTAAAACATATACATTTAGTTCTTTTAACTATCTTCTATCTTTTTTCCTATCGCTGATATTACCAGGTATCAACGATCATTTACAAGGTAATTGCTGTCTTCTTTTTTCATGTTAAAACAAACTACCAAAAAAATCATTCTTTTTTTTCGTTAACGAATTGTTGACTTTCTTGCAAGCAGGTACATTTCATTTTCGCAAGCAAAATATTTTTCCTCTCTCTGGCCTCATGTCACCGTTATCAGACGTCATCAACCTCACATCATAACATGTTTATTTTCAGCTATTACTTTCAGCTTTGTTTCTCGTAATAATTTCAATTTCACATATTTTTTCACCGCTTGCGTTGTTTCCGTTTTGTTTGGCTTTCCCCCTCACAAAAGGTAATAACCTAACAGCAGTCAACGTTACGTAACCCTGACCTTCACCTTTCCCGAAAACTTGCAATTTCGACAGACAATTTACTGACAAAGTATCGCTATCTAAAGTGATCACAATAAAAGTGCATTACGAAAACAAATCGTCGATTTTCATCTCTCCCTCTTTTCGAGGACATTAACTTTTATCTCCGTAACAACCATTACTTTCAAAGACCACCACTTTCACAATTGAAAACAAAATTAGTGTGCCATAACAACATGTCTATAGATTACAAACTATTTAGGTTTTGCGGAAGAAACGTTAATAACCTTTCAATAGCTCAGAGCAAAAACTAATAACAGTGATCCACAAAAACAACTCATCAAACGTGATGGTAAATTGTGATTGTTTCTTTAAGTGATCGATTTTACAGTGATACGTACAATATCTTTTTTTTTTTTTTTAACTAAAACTGGATTGCTGAAATAGTGATTTTGACTTACAAACTTCAAAAACTTAAATAATATTATATCACCACATTTTCTCCCAACATGTTTTCCTCGCCATCGCTAAAGATTTTGAACCTTCGAGCCTTGTCTTGTTTATAAACTAAACGAACTAACAAACAAGTGTGATTTTCAATGACGGCGATGTGCCTACGTGATTTACCTTTCTCAAGGTTTTATGCAATCACAAACTATTCTTCATCCCGAGTGACCAGCCAAACTAAGTGTATAAATATTATCACCTAGAGTGACAACATAACAAAAAAACGTTGTTTAAGTGTACCATAATGATATTGCACCTCGAGTGACAATGACAACTCAGTGTTGCCAATCTACTAAAACTGTTCTTTTTTCTCTTCAATCACTATTTCAGTTAACAGTAACTACTTGAGCTTCAACCCATGGATCAACTTCAGCCATAACCACTGCTCCGAAGCCACAGCTGTCAACATCAATCTACAGAATTCCAGTCATCATCCACGGTCACCCCTTTGCACCTTCCAAATACAACAAACAAGTCATCAGTACCAAAATCTCCGCAGTTTTGTTCTCGCAGGTCACAATGACGTGACCCCTTTACAAACTAATACTTTTTTTTTCCTTTCTTGTTTCCGTATTGCAGTGCATCACATTACTATCCTGCCTACAACTACATCAATTGCATCTGTTGGATTTACAATGCTCCTGTGGTCTTTTTCGTGGGTTAAGCCACCAGCAGCAAGTCATACCAGCGATGCAGTCCATTGTCGGCAGCCGCTAACCAGCCGCCAATAGCTGGACGGAAACCAGATCGACTTGGAACTCTCTTGTGGAATGGGTTTACACCAGAACAGTCTCCCAGGTCATCAGTGAACCGTCCAGTTCTTCGCCACTTTTTCATCACCCCAAGCTTTTTCATCATCCTTTACTAGATCGACCTGAAATCTCTTGTGGTTTAGTGCGTGCCACAACAGCTTCACAGGCCATCTTTCATCGAGTTCAACTTTTGGCATACGTCATCATCTTCTCGTTACAGTACGTCTTCTTCCTCGACATGACGTCAGAGCATCATGTAGTTTTTGTTGGCCGATCTCAAACTGCACCAACCTGTGACGCCATGTTCGCCGTCGTTGGACTACTGCAAACTTCCAGCCTTACATACACCTCCTCTTCTTTGGACCAGTTGCATCTCACAGCTCCACATCCTTCATCCTGAATGCAGTCAACATGGATGCACTCCTTTCCTCTGCTTCTCCACATCAACATGCGGATTCTTCAATCAACATTTTTTAATTTCTCAACGTGTTCCTTGTACACTCACAATCAAAATTACAATAACCTCTATTTGTAAATAATGAATCGTATTCATCCAGTAAAAATAACTTTCAGATACGTGAATATATTATAACCCCTACCAGTTAGTTATTTTCAACGTAATGAAAATACTTTCAATTACTCCGGTATAGTATTGTTTAGTCCCGGGAGTGTATTATCTTTGGGTATTACTTTAATATAGAACTTTATTTCAAATTCATGTTCAAAATGCACCTTCAATATAATTGTAATTAAAAATCAGTTTCATGTAAATTCTTCGCATTTAATGCATTCTGAACAAGTAAGAAGCTCCCGTTGACAGAAAAATCTAGTTTAAAAGTCATTAACTGAAATAGAAACTGCAAGGACACGCTGACAATAACAAGATTGTTTTTGGAAATATCCAAGCCATAGGCTAATCAAATTACTGATATGATTTGGTATAAAGCTCTTGGCCTGCCACCGTAATGGTACTCTTTCTCAGGACTCTCTTTGCTCTGTAAGCTATTCAAAACTGGTGACCAGAACGGTGCAAAAGCCAAGAAGGAAATTCCCAGGAAGAATACTGTAAGTCTGTCTATTTGCAAATTGCAAGATTTCTCTGCACTAATTTTGTATTCAATTATCTCAAACAATAAAGGCCGCTTTAGACGATACAATTTCTCGTACGATAAATCTTAGCGAAATCAGGTGCCAGCGTAAAAAGATAAAAAGTTGTGGATTTATACTATAGCATCTTGCCCTATTGTAGCATTCATGCTTTCACACTCTGGCACTACTGCTAATCGTAAGATTCTTCGTAGCATAAATGCTGTCGTCTAAAACAGCCTTAAGAGAACAGATCTGAGACTTTATACCAGACTGTGAAGGAAAGTCTCCCACTTGACAGTTGTTCTCTGCAATCTAGTTTCTTTATTATTCTTCACCTTTTGTAATTGTACTGCCGAAATTAATAACTGTAAATAAACGCCATTAACTCATTTGCCATTATCATCTGAAAAGATGTAGTTTTCTTTGCTAAAACAATTAAGCTTTATTTAGTAAAACAATTAATAACCTCTTTTATATTAGAAACAACCCAATTAAATAAGATTTCACTCTACGACCCCTAGACGGCACACAAGATAGTTTGATGGGAAGTGAATAAGGCAGAAAGCAACATGGATGAAGATAGATGTAGGCGTAGAATTACCATACTTTTAGGTATTCGACATATATTAAATAACAACAAATGAAGATTGATAGCTATTCAAAGGATGATCACAATTCTACAGGCTATTCTGGAAGTTTCTGCAAGATAAGTGCGTCTCATGAACTATGAATCACTAAATAATGCTTTACCAGGATCTATGAATAACCACCTAAGTCGTGAGCCTTGACAGCGTTACGCACTTGAAGTTCTAAAAACACTTCAAATAATTATAAGAGTTCTTAATCTTAGTATTCTGAAATAAACCAGTCATATGTTACCCTATTATCTATTAATAGCTACATGGAAGCCCGTTGGTGAAATCCAACCAACAATATTTTCAGATTGGGCAGTTAAAATTATTCAATGATCATGAAGATATATCACTCAAAACATGGTACAATATCGATAACATAATGTGAAATCAAATCTTAAAACTATTAAAATACTTTCATTCAATAAGTCGGCAAGGTCGTTCATTTCAAACCAGTGTTTCCGCCAGGATTTTCAGTTGTGGGTGTAAATTCAAAATTGGGAGGGTGTAAGTGAAGTATTGTACGGTATCTATAGATTCTTCACAGCAAAACTTTTAGAGTTTGGGGGGTGTTGGCTATACCTTCGGGGTAAATACCCCCCACAGGAGGGTCTGGCGGAATCAGTTTGAAACTTGCAACAGGTGATCAATTCTACACATTTGTCCCAACTCCCAAGTGAAGAAGGAATTTTGACATGCAATATTTCGCTCTTTTTGCTTTTCAATATGGCAGCATCACGCAACCGATCGGACCATCTGGTCCTCCGTTCACTTCAATGCTCCGTCGAAGGGGGAATTCGGAAAACCATCGACGGTGCATCCGACGGAGCAAGGGTACGTAACGGAGCATAAAGTGCCAATTCGGAAAGGGGGTTTGCCTCTCGGTGATAGTTCGAGGCGTTCTGTGCCTGCGCGTAGTAATAGCACTTCCGGTGTTTAGTTCAGATCACCGTCCGCTGAATCTATAGAATCAGCGGGCAGTAGTTCAGGTTTCCCAGAGCCCTATGTGGAAAGAGCAATTTCGCGTCTCAGTCTCGAATCACGGAAAAAGGCTTAAACGACAAGACTTCCCTTAATATTGGCGTATTATTATCCATTTTAACACGAGTGGGAAATAGGAAAAAAAGGCGCAACGCGTCTGCAGCTTAATCCAGATTGAGCAAGCACAGTAGACTCGCTGCTTTGTTAACAACACCTGATAATCCGTGACGTAATTTCGTGTTGAGGCCTTCAGCAAAAGACGCGGAGCTGTTAGTTCGATCCTACAACGGCCGATTCCTGTCTAGATGGATATCACGATTGAGGACAGAATCCCATCACATTCCTTACTTGTTATTCGTTAAATATTTATTATTATTATTATTATTATTATTATTATTATTATTATTATTATTATCTTGGTTCTCAGGTTTTCGTTTTCAATGAGCAATGTTACCGCCCATACAATTCATTTTATCTTATCTTGAATGAGCAAATTTTATACTTTTAGGTGTATTTTTTCATTATTTTTATTATTTAGCAAATTACAAAGCATAAATGAATCTTGTATATTTCTCCGATTAGGCCTCGCCTCACTTATTTAACATTTAGCTCTTGGTTTTATTTGTTTCACCGCAAAGTATAATGGAGTATACAAGCATGTTATACAGGATGAATAAAAAATTCGCTTTCATGTATACTTGTCCTGTTATTCCCTGATAAATTCTGAGGCATAAGCTCTCTTTGCAAAACTTTCCTACAATACGTAATTTTCGAGTAATTAAGAGGCAGTATAGTTAAAGTGACCGTCCTGTAAAACGTGTAGGCCTAATATCTGATAGACCAGAGGCGAAGGTCCCGGCAGTGTAACAGTAGATAAGACTATAGACTGTCCTGCAAAATCTCAGACGTGGGTCTCAGTCAGTGGCGTCATTTCAGTTTTTGCTTCGAGGAGGGGGGAGATCATTTAGGAAAGACCTTAAGGATAATAAAGTAACTATCTCCAGTAAAAGATGGCAGCACTTCCTTGCTGCTCCTAAAAATTCAAGCGTAGATATTCAAACTTTCAGGGAAGAAAGTTCATAACCAATTCAAGAGAATGATTGATGCCAATTTTTTATTTTCGTTTTCCTTCGTTGTTGAAATTGCTTCACTGTTGTTGTGAATATCGAAACCTATAACAATGAAGCTCTTTCAACAATGAACAAAAAATAAAATTAAAAATCGGAATCGATCATGCTCTCGAATTGGTTATGAACTTTCTTCCCTGAAAGCTTGAACTCTCTATAGGCTTGAATTTGTAGGAGCTGACATTTCGTGTAACAGTGAAAATACATTAGACATATACGGAGGTAGTGCTCCATCTTTTGTTGGAGATCGTTGCTTTAGATTATCCTTAAATGATATATCGCCTGGCGCATCCCACCCATTTCCAAACATAGTTCTTGCTTTATACTCTGTAGTGTATATACGGAATCAGTGATTCCACCAGCCCCCCCCCCCCCTGTGGGTGTGTCATCCTCCGTATCCTCGAGAGCGTCCCCAACTTAAAAAATTACTGTAAAAAGTAGTCAGAAAACGTGCAAAACTCCACTTACACCCCCCACGCAATTCACATGCACCTCTTCGCTGTTAATATGATATAGCTAAAACAAATAACACTCATTTTTTATATAAAAAATAAGGAAATTTTAATTAACTTTTTGTAAAGTGTTATTCAGAGCAGTACTTTTATATATTGAAAATAGGAAATGTGAATAACATGGGGCCCACAAATTATTACTTTAGAAGAAAGTATATATTATGATTGGCTTATTCGTACTTAGTATATACTCTAGAAGTTATATTCATAACTATCAATGTTCAGAAAAAAAAGAGTGCGTTCAATAAATAAATAATTAAATAAATAACGTTACGTGATTATACAATAACGTTTGTGATTCGTGTTTTTAGTTTTGATATTTTTGTAAAATTTGTTTCGTACGTATATTATGACGAATTTGTGATCACTTAAAATGAATATAATAATAAATCAAGAAATGTAGGGATCGAATTCCAAGTAGGCCCTGATGAAATTCATACAGTGAAAAGGATAAAAACATTCACTAAATATATGAAAAAAAAATAGCAGAAGGTAAAGACAATTTTGTGGAACACAGGTATTACGAAACTGCTCGATCAGTATAGGAACACAAATCCCCCCCCCCCCCTTTCAAAGTGCTTCAATTTTCACACTGCTTTTGCTCCATCAGCACCACTAAAACGAATGTTTAGAGTAATGCTTCTACTATTCTCCGTACGTCAGATTTCGCTTATTATCATTTTCTCCTTTCCTACTGAAGGGTCCGCTACGTTTCGGCGCCACCATTTTGGTGCAGGCTACGTTTTGGCACCAGTTCAGTTCGACGCCAAAGTAAGGAAAACGGGAATTATTAACGTACCTTATGACATAGTGATGTAATTTTTACTTTTAATGTCCCTTGACGACAATTGATGATCAATGAAGTACTTAAAACATTATTTCTTGTACTCTGCTTCTAACTGCTTCTCACAAAGTTTTGAAGCATTATTTAAGTTTGCACGGTCTGAGCCAAAGATGCCTAAATGACTTAAGTGGATGGAACTTGTTTGTCATGTACAAGGGCGCCAATAAGATATATATTGCTTTTCTAATGTAAATATAAAGTTTTTGTACATTTTTAACGTAAGAACCATTTCTTTTGCTAAACCTAAACAAGAAATGCATAAAATGTGTGCTAACTAGTGAATATTCGAGATGAAAAAAAATCGTCGAATAAAGTCATTTTGGGGACTGCTCCTGACAAGGTTTTGAAGCATTGTTTAAGTTTCCATTATTTGAGCTAAACAAACCTAAAGGCCATAAGAGGACAATATTTTTCGCGTGTACAAGGGTGCTAATGCGATGTAGGTTGCATTCGTAATATAAATAGAGAAAATAGTTAAAATGGTGGTTCGTTCATGTTCAAAATATACATTTAGACAAAAAAGAGTATTGGGACTGAATTTGACAAAGTTTTGAAGCATTATTAAAGTATCCTCAGTCTGAGCCAAAGATGCCTAAGGGCCATAACAGGACAGGATATTTCTCTCGTGTACAAGGGTGCTAATGATATGTAGGTTGCATTCGTAATATAAATAGATAAATTAGTTAAAATGGTAATTCAACCTCGACCTGAGATTAGACTTCAACCTCGACTTCGCAGTCGGACTTGAACCTCGACCTCGAACCTTGCCGTTTAACATGACGTTCTTATCTGATTTTTATATAAAAAAAAGTGATCCAAAGGTATGAAGAATGAATTGTAATTAAATATAAAACTTATTTTCTTGAAATATAAATAATAAATTACAAAATTGCGCCATTTCGAAATTACCAGTAGCGCCCCTGAATCCTGCTCCTTTGCTCCGTCCCTGTTATAGCTCAGCCTGTTTATCTTGTAAATAAATCAATAAATTCATTTTCCGCCAAGAAAGAAAAATACTTCATAATTAAATTAATTGAAAAAAAAATATGTTTTTCAAGTGCTTACTAAAGTATAAACGTCTCGTTGCATTTCTGTTCTGTTCTTCTGTCGCATCTTATGGACGAAGTTTTTAATACCTCTTTAATACAATAGTTTCCATGGTGTGGTTCTTTGCTAAAACTCTGGCGCCAAACGGAGGCGCCGAACTGATCGGGTCCACCTACTGAACAGCAGGTTCTAGAAAAAAAACAATGTAGGGTTTTTGTTAGATACTCGATCGATATACAAAGTTTGGTTATGATCTGATTTTTTGACATCTGTATATTTGGGTTTGATCATCCTATTAACATTTTGCAAAGAGTAATCTTGTTTTAGAATTTGCCAGTATTCTCAGGGTCCGCTACGTTTCGGCGCCACCATTTTGGCGCAGGCTACGTTTCGGCGCCAGTTTAGTTCTGCGCCAAAGGGAGGAAAACGGAAATTATTAACATACCTACCTTGTGACATAGTGATGTACCTTTTACTTTTACGGTCCCCTGACGACATTTGATGATCAATGAAGTACTTAAAACATTATTTCTTGTACTCTGCTTTTAACTGCTGACAAAATTTTGAAGCATTATTTAAGTTTGTATGGTCTGAGCCAAACATGCCTAAAGGACTTAAGTGGATGG
>JAGDQP010047982.1:0-12725 GCA_022664845.1 Lepisma saccharinum
GAGCTGTTAGTGGTTCCAATGTATTTTATTCACTACGCAACTGCAGTGCGGGCGGAGACGGCGGGATACAGATAGTTGTAATAAGGATCAACAAAAGACTGAAGAAAACGTAAAACATATAAATTGCATGATTAAATAAGTGGCCACCGTTGGCAACACTGCGTTTTCAATGGCAACCCGGGTGACATCCCTCAGATTCAATCCAGGTGCATGCTACATCGAAGTCATGCAATCCTAACACGAATCATCGGCCAGCAAAAGTGCACCAACGGCCAGACAGACTAGGCAGAGACGGACGTACCAATGACCGACCTCTGCAGTCTCCCATTGAAAACGTGAAACATCGTCGAAACTAGCTGATGTCGAAGAGAAAAAGAGTGGTGAGACACGGCAGTATCCAGCCAGGTTCCTACCTCACTGAAATATAAACACCCACTATTTCCCCCTCTCCAAAACCTTGCAACAGTGCATAATTATATCAAATTAACTTGTAACAAAATTTTCTGTCCGAAAAAGAATGAAAACGCTGTAATTTATAATCGAACTGTCTCAGATTAGTCTCTTTGCACATAATGCACACACGGAAAATCTTCGTGCTATGTTTTTGTATGTATATATATTAACAATCGTGGAGTGTGTGTAAGAGATAGTAACTAGAAGGCAATGGACTGTATATCGACTTACAGGTAAATCCAAAATATAACCTATAATAAAGATTATCCCAAAAGGAATTCAGCATAAACACACAATAGTAATCATAATGATTTTATTGTACAAACGAATATCTAGTAGTATACTTTGCCTGCATATACCAGCATCCAAGACCATTCTGGTCTAAGCTACAGGAGTAACTTTGGTTCTCAATATTAAGGAACTAGTGCGAAACATCTTTTATATTTCGGACTAAGTCCATTTTCCTCTTAACAGGTGCCTTATATACTTAGCTGTATCCCATTTGTTCCATATGTAGACATCTTCCAGTACCAACTTTAGTAATACGCAAAAATTTGAAGAAAGTGTCGAATTATAAATTAAGCAACACGTGCTTGTTAACAATCCATTATCATTATATTTTAAAGAATATCTTGTTCTTTAAAAGAAAGAAACAATCTTTTCTTACAATCTTAAACAAACAATCTTTCCTTGAAAGATTGTTCTTGTTCACCAATATTGGATCAGAAACTGAAGTATTTCCCGTAATCCAAAAAGGTGAGATAACTATTGAAGTTTGATGAAGTTCCTACATGATTATAAGAGTTGATAACTGTTCCATCATCTATTTACACTGTGATGACAGTTCATCTCTTATAGATAAATCTGGAGATGACACAATTATGTCCATTATTAGAAAGCATTTTGATTAATTTCCATGGTACAGAATCCGTTTCTTGTAAATTATTGAATAGGTTACTTTCATAACGGTTGTCCTCAGGTTTGGTCCAGTTAATTCCTTTTATATCTTCTGGATAAAACGTGTCACTTTCATCAGATTCAGTTGAGCTGGTTTCATTCTGTTTGCATTGTGCATGTTTAAATCTTTTATTACTAGTGATATCCGACTGATCGAACTTGATCTTGTTAATTGATTGATTGATCATTTTGCTTCGTTGACTACCCAACACGAGCCTGCCTTAACGAGGACAATTGAATTCCATTGTGGTTCCGAACATTTCTCTTGCAGACTAATCAAATGTTTTACAGCACCTTCTTAATATGGATAAGTTGATAATTTACTTAATACGTGAATATCCGTCTCTGGTGAAAATGACCTTTGCAAAACGTTGTATATACAATCTTCCAGAGTCCATGAGTAAATAGTGATTAAGAGACACTTAACTTTCTTTGTATGAGCATGCATATTTGAGAAATATACCAGTAAGTTCTCAATTGTAATGTAAATCAGGTGACGACTGCACAAATTATGGGATAAATACTACTCGAATTATATTTTATGAAGTTTTATTTTTATCAGGAAAAGCATGTTAAAGAATCTTTCCAATTTTTTGAAAAAAGGAGTGAATGAGATAAACAGTATCTTTACTAGGGTCAAACAGGAGGTGTTCGAGGGATACAGGTTTCAGAATATTAGTACGGTATAGAGTCTTAAGGAGAGAATTCCGATTCACTTTGTACTTAGGGCAATGAGCGAGGACATGAATAAAGTCTTGTTCAGATCTCGAGCATTCGCACATTGAAGACCCACTACATCCTATCTTAAACAGGTGTGCTTTGAGACTGGTGTGATTGATATGTGGTAAGTAGGATCTTGCGAAGAATTTGAAATTTTGAAAACCATGGTATACTGTCATGTTCGTTAAAGTAGTTCTTAAAAATTGAACCAGAGAAATGCAATTCATTGATTAACTGAGTTCTTCCCTCTTGCTTGATGTCAATGAGGACTAATGGGATCGTATCTTTCCAATATCTCCTTGATTTAGTAATAGTGGGTAAGGATGTACTGAATCGAGATAAGCTGCTGACGATATCTGGAGAGTACGAAGGATTGCTATGATATACAACCTTCCCGTGTGCACCAAGGTAGGTAAAGTGAATTATTTTACCCAATTTAAGACTCAAATAGTGAAGTTCAAGGATGTCAAAAATAATTGGATGAGACTTAAAAAGGTCTTTGTAATGTCTTTGTAGTGAGAGTAACGCACTTTGGGAATCTGTAAGTATCAGAATTTTCTTGTTGGGAAGAAGTAAGGAGTACCCTAACGCCTTGTAAATACCAAAACACTCGAGATAATAAATATTGAAAGAGAATTCCAAACGATATTTAAGTGAATATTTTTTCTGAGCACAATATACGGCACAACCAGCCCCGTCAGGGTTCTTACTTCCATCTGTAAAGAGAAAATAGAAATGTTCCCATCGTGATTTGTACTCCTCTATTGTAAACAGTCATGGATCTTGTTAGGTTGGACAGCTTCCTTGTATTGTAAAGGTTTACGTTTGGTTTTCATTTCACAACTTGAAAACTTTGAGATTTTACTGTTAGGTAATGTATTATTTGCGTTTACGTTGGGTTTGATTAACATGACCTTCTCCTGTATGAATATATCCGACTTCAGAGTTGGAGATAATACTTGTGCATAAGATGTTCAACAACCTTTAGAAGTTCAAACCAGCCGCGCATCCGTCCTTTCTTCCTTAATTAAATTATCTGAGTTAAGTGAATTACTCAATGGAGAGAAACAAGTTATTAATAAATCCAAATGATAGTTTAAACTCCAAAAATGATTCAAATTAAATAACAACGCATAACACTGTTGTGTTCATTCAGCCTTTGAAGACATTTTCTAAAGCATAAGTGATAGTGAACTATGGTGAATACATAAATAGAATGTACAAGACACTTAAAAGAATCGAATAAATAGGTTAGGTTAGATGAAATATTACGTAGAATGAGTATCTTGTAACTGATGTAGAATATCTTGGTATCTTGCATACATAGTAGAATTGATTCCGAAGTTAGATACGTCTTTGAGCTCGGTGAATATTTGTCCAAAAGTTTCTTGAATTGAGGCGAATTTTTTAGATAAAGGTACAGTTTGGTTAGATTCAACTTGATTGTTTCCTGCACCTGAATTGTCTTCATAGGTTACATTGCATCGATCTGGAAGTTCTTGCATATCTAGTTTTATGGATTTATGGTTTGATGAATTGGGATAGAATTGAATTGAAGATGCATGAGAATCAGAAGAGTTGTTGATAGATCTCTTGTTATTATCTTTTCCGTTTTCAGATTTTGAGTTGGAACTTTCATATTGACTATTGTTATCTTCCTGAATTTTAAATTGACGTGATTCTTGATTTGAGTTAAATGACGTTGAAGAAGTTAAATCATTATCAGTCGAATTGATTAATGTTTCCTCTGCGTATGGTAGGTCTTGAGAAAAGATAATTTTGTATTCCCTCTCAGAGAGTTTGATACGTTTAGAGTTAGAGTTATGTATGGGTATCTGATTGGTTTGTGATTCCATTAAAGAAGAATCCTTAGATAAAACTGTAAGCCCCTGAAGTTTCATACTATTGATTGATGGTGAATTTCCTGATGTTTCGGTCTTTGAGATTGGGCTAGAATCACACTGGTCTTGTTCGGTGTGTATATCCTGATTTGAACCTTGCATCTCGTTTGTTGAATTGGAAATTATTTGAGTATAAGTAGGCTTAGATTTTCTATTATTGTTTCTATTATTGCTGTGATTAAGTACGTTTAGTTTTTGTGCTGCTTCAGAATAAGATATGTTTTCTTCTTCCATTAAATTGCGCTTCACATTGTGTTATCTTCCTGAGTTGGAGGCGAACTTAGAATCGCAGTCGATACACACTTATATATTTCGTAAGAGTCTGGTTTTCGAGTACAAATTCAATTAAATTGATATCTATGGGATAACTTTTCCCTTGTGCGTATTTAGCTTTTTGTTTAAATCTTTGTACATTAATGATAGGAAACTGGCATTCTGAGGTTTCTAAAATTTCTTCGTTAGTCATATTCAGCAGGATACCATAAATTACTGCTGACTTTTTGTAATAATGACCGAGGAATCTTTGCATTAAAATGGGGACTGTCTAGAAGTTCTGTATTCTTTAAAACATTTTGGCTTGAAAACGAGATGTGAAGGTTAATTGTACCTAAGATTTGACCTGTGTCTTGGTCTTAGTCTTTATTACTGCAAACCAGTGGAATAGTTTATAGCTATGCTCCATGTTTTGACATTCTTGAACTTGATGATCTTAAAATTGGTGCACCATAATAGATTGGTAACATTTCCTAGTTTTCTTTTTACTTTTTTCTTCTCCGAAAAACATTGGGCCTATGTGGATGATGTATAACAGTTTTGTTTGTAAAGTTCAGGTGCAGTCATACCCCTGTAGATCTATTTGGATTGGAAATAGGGTCCAGAAAAAGAGACACTGAGGGAGAGGGCAAGGGCATAGTGAAGAAGAAGTAAAGGAGGTGAAAGTGAAAAGGGGAGAGATGAGGAGAATTAAATTGGTTTATGAATTTTCCTGAAGAAGCTGTAGATTAGGTAAGTTGATGTAATAGTCGGAAGAGATAATAGAGATTGTAGAGAGAGAGAGGTTTAATAGTTCTGGTTCTGTACAAAGCATTAATTAACATGGCTCTTTGGGGGGGAAATTTGGGACACTCTGTTAAAAGATGTAGGAAAGTCTGAAATTGATGTCCACACTCGCATTTAGCACCCAATTTGATCTTGATTCTCGAGAGATGATCGTTTAAGAGAGTGTGGTTGGAGCGGCCTCTTAAAATAGTTTGAATAACTTGTCTTGGTACACGCATGTTGTGAAACCAAGGTTTTGTTGTATTTTGATCGTAATAGCGTCGAAAGGTTATAGTACCTAATTGGATTTCTTGCATAAGGTGATTAGTCCATTGATCTTTAATTTTTTTTCTACGCGCGGTAAGAGATCTAGGTAATAAAGATTTGACTGAGTGATGTGGGTTAATTGATAGCTGCTCCGCGCAAGCAAGTCCGCGTAATCCGGGTGGACCCCCCGGACTTCGAATGACGTCCGGTGACTTCGAATGAAGCAAAAGTGAATGTCTTTTTGAATGCTAAGGTTCAGATGATAAAGCTCTAAGAGGTCATAAATGAGTGGATGTGATTTAAATGATTTTTTGTATGTTCTACTCATGGACTGCAGTACTGACTGTGAGTCCGTAAGAATGAGGATTTTTTTTGCATTTAGAAGTAGTGAATAACCTAAACACTTGAAAAGAGCAAACGCCTCGCTATAAAAGGAACTAAGGAGGGGGTTTAATTTGTACTTCAAAGGTACTTGTATGTATTTGTACTTCAAACGATATTTATTTTTTCGTTTCGTCCCAAACTGCGCTGGAGACTGAGTTGTTGCTTTTGCTGCCATCTACGTATAGGAAGTAGAAACCTTCCCAATTAGCACGGTATTCTGATATATGGTTAAATTTCGGGTAGTGGATTGGGATATTTGAAACTAGAGGGCATTGAATTTTATACAAAGGGTTTCTTTTAGGCTGATATAACATGGATAATTCTTCTGAAAACTGGCCGGATAAAGTTTCCCAAATAGTATTCCGAAATCCTATGTGCTTTTTTTTGTAGATTGAGAGTTTCCTGAAGAACTTTGTTGAACGGATGTATTTTGTAGTGACGAGTTTTCAATAAACATTTTGCAGCTTGTAGGTGACGTCGAGTTTGAAAATTCAAGATGTGTGATTCAGCATGAAGAGCCACATTTGGATGACTATTCATGACTCCCAGTGCTACACGTAATGCTCTTCGCAATAAGATTTCGATTTTGTTTACATTGAAATCTGCGACTGATGGGACCATTGAGATGCCATGTTCAATGGGTGGAAGAAAGTAGTTTTTGATAAAAGTGAGCATTATCGTTTGGTGGCCTCCGTACTTGTTGGAGGCAAGCGCTCGTAGCATATTTATTATTTTGTTGGTTTTAATGGAAATGTTTTTAATATGGGGTTGACAGGTAAGTCTTGAATCTAAAAATAGGCCTAAATATTTGTTGCACTTTACTACCGGTATATTTGTTTGTCTAGGGGGGATATTTATTTTACCTACTCCAAAGGTAAAGTGCAACAATCATCTTAGATTTCTTTTCCGATAAGATAAGGTTTCTATTTGTAAGCTGAATTATTAAATTTTCCAATTTCGCAAAGTTTTCATTTTTTTGTCATCAGAAATCATTAAAACTAAGTCATCGACGAAAAGTATGAATTCGAAAGGGGGAGGGATAAAGGACTTAAGGGGGGACATATATAGGTTGAAGAAAAGGGGGCTGAGAACCGAGCCTTGAAAAGTACTGGTTGACACCGTTGTTGAGCTCTTAAGCCGACCATCAAAAAGGAAATGTATGTTTCTGTTATGGAGTAAATTGCGGATTAGGTTGAGATATAAAAAAAGAAGCTTGTTGTGTAGCATGATATCAATTAAAATATTCGGGTTAATAGAGTCGAAGGCCGTTGTCAAATCCAGGAAAACCGCATGTACTTTTCTACCCTGACCGAGGTTATGTATGTATAGGGTAAGTGTTGCAATGGCATCTTGAGTACCTACGTTCTTACGAAATCCGAATTGATGAGGTAAAAATTGTTGATTGGACTCAAGATACGATTCCAACCGTTTCAAAATCATTATTTCAAATAATTTGAGAATGTTGCAGGCTAGACATATTGGACGGTAGCTTAAGCCTGCAGTCGTTGATTTACCTGGTTTGAGGATCGGAATCATTATGTATAGGGACCATTCACTGGGAATAGTTCCGGTAAGGAATATTTTATTGTACAGCGTACATAGCCATTGGAGTCCAAGGGGTGACATATTCTGTAAGATAAGGTTGTCAATATGGTCTTTCCCGGGTGGCGAATTTTTGAGGTTGCTAAGCTCTTGTTTTATTTCAAGAACTGAGATTGGAACGTGTAAAGGTTTATCAAAGGGATGAATTGGAGTTAATGCAAACATCCTATCGGGTTCATTGATAACATGGCTGTTGTTTTTAACTTTAATCTTCAAAATAAATTCTTCTTGCCATTTAGAATCCAGAGCTATTTGATTACTTTTACGAGGGTTTTTAACTTTTCTGAGAATCTCCCAGATTTCCGAAATCTTAGTGAGCGGGTTTAATTTGTTACAGAAAGTTCGCCAGGCCTGTCTTTTGTAAAACTTAATAGTACGTTTCATGATAGCTACGTTTTTCTTATAAATGATGAGATTTTCTTGGGTAGGATTTTTTAAATATGCTTCTAACGAGAGTTTTTTTGAGGTTGTGAAACTTTTGGCATTCCTCCGACCACCAATACAAGCCTGGAAATTTCGGTTTAGTTTTATGTAACGACACAGGACAAGTGGAGTTCATCGCGATATTAATAGTTTTAATGAAGCTAGAATAATCCATTTGTACTCTAGCAATTTTGGGGAGTCGATGATCTAACATTGAGTCGAAGATTTTGCGAAAGGAACTCCAGTCGCAGACGTGAGTTTTCCATTTACGAATTTTATACATACTTGGGCTGAGAACCTCTTGCGAAGGTACTAATGGAGTAAGGATGCACGGGAAGTGATCACTCGTAAGGAGTGAGCTAAATGTCTCCCAGTACATTTTGCACGATAAGTTATTTGAGCAAATAGCTAGGTCGATGGAGGATGGAGAGTTCCCGTTAGAAGGTACATGAGTAATGGAATCATCATTCAGGAGAATCAGATCATTTTGATCAAGAAAGTCGCGAATAGTTTTTCCAAATTTACAAGTTTTTTTGTAGTTGGTTTCCGAAATATGAGCGTTAAAATCGCCAAGAAATAAACTAGATCCAGAGACAGTGTCGGAGAGTTGCTGTAGTGCGGAAAGGGGGATTTGTAAGGTTAATTTATTTGAAGAGACATAAATTGAAAAGAAGTTGATTAGAGATCCACCTATGCGGGTGCAAATTGCGCAAATTTCCACGTTGAATTTATTGACAAGGGTTAAGTTGTCAGGCAAAAGAATGAAGTCCCAGGCTAAGCTTTCATGGGTGAATATTCCAACTCCTTTCTTGTTCAAACTTGGTTCTGAACTATGAAGATTATAATTTTTTATTTGATAGTGTGTTTCCCACCCCATAATTTAGAAATACATAGAACAGCTGGTTTTAAAAGATGAATCAAATAAAGAACAAAGTCCTTACGTTGATGTAGGGATCTGACGTTCCAGTGAATTATAGGATTTTTGCTTTGTACAGATGTCATTTTTTTTAAAGAAGTAGATCGCCCAGCTCCCTCAGGATGCCACGAGTCTGGAAAATGAGGTCTTGGGCCTGTTCCGAGTGGGGATTGTCCAAGAGAATGTCTATGATATTGGATGCCAGTATCACGAGTCTCCTTATAGTTGGGAAGTAAGAAGTATTGATAGGATGTACAGGATTTGGTAAATTACTGGTAGAAGGGGGAAAGCTTGAAGGCTGACCGTAGATAGTTGTTGCATCGTTCGTATTTCTGGTAAGTTCTTTCCTTGCAGAACCTTGAGGTTTAGATGAAGGGGGAGACTGAGCTTGCTCCGGCGAAGTATTTTGTACGTGGGTAGTTGTGAAGGACTGAGGTTTATTTATGAAATTTGGTGACTTTTGTTGATTGTGAAACGTCACTTTCTTCCTTTCCCATGAAGCTGCTGGTAAAAGTTCTGGAAATCTTTGGAAAGTCCGAAGCTTTGGGTCAACCTTCTTTGTATTTTGATGAAGGGGATTAGTTGTACTCTGGATGTTTAGCACTGGTTTTTCCTTAAATCTGTTATTTTCAGGTCGATAGGGTGAATCCTGTTGAACAATCGCTGAGTACGGGGCTCGGACGAAGAATTGCTTGTTGATGGTAATGCCTTTTGCCTTACGAATAGCTATGTTGTAGGGGATGTTTTCTTTCGCCATATGTTCTACCGCTTCTTCCTGTTTTTCTAATTCAGGGCAGAGGTTTTCGCCCATGATATGTTCCAGACTACCACAAAGAATGCATTTATAAGGTTGTGAGCAGTCTTTGGGGTGTTCTCCCACCAGTCCGCATTGTGGACACTTCTTTTCCGCACGGCATTCCGTCGCGAGGTGGAAAAAACCATAGCAACGGTCACATTGAATCAACCTCTTTCTTTTGGGTTGGACTGGTATCCTTTGTTTGTACAGCATTAAGAATTCGGGCAGCACTTGAGATTCAAACGTAAATTCCATTAGCCGTGTCTCAATAAGCTGTCCGCGATGCATGCGTTTCATACGTTTGATCTCCACTATAGGCAAATCACATTCTGTGTTTAGTAGGACTTCGTCTAAGTTGGCTTCCAGGGGAGCACCGTAGGCCACATCAATTCTTTGCACAAGCATTTTGGGAATACGTGCTCGTATGTTCAACTTGTTTTGGAGGTCTTTATTGGCTACAAAGTGATTGGCCTCTTTGGCTGACTTAAAGTGTATCTTCACCCCATAACGCCCTAGAGGTTCAATTTGCTCTGTGTTTATTCCTTCTCGTTGTAGTTTCTGAGCAGTGCTAGATGTGTTAATTCCACCAATGTTAATGTTGACAGTGCTGTATATGAGGATTAGGTAAGGGCCGGAGTTAGATTGAGGATAGAAGTAGTCCTTGGATGGGTACTGAGACCTATTGGAATCTGAAAGTTTGGGGTTCTTTACATTTTTTGTACTATTGTCAGGCTCCATCTCTTGTGGCGGAAGATTTTTCCTTTTCAGTCCTTGTTTAATCTCATTGGAGGTACCGGAAACACCCTCACTGATGATGTCAAATGCTACTTGCTTAGTGTTGTAATGTTGAGCTAATTGTTCAGGCGCACTAATTGTCACCTCTGGATTTTGTGCAGATTTTGAAGGAGAAGAATTTTGTGGTGGCGGAGTTTGATGAACCCCAGCGATACATTCCATCTGTTCCAGTGATGATCCTGGGACCTCATCTTGATTAGGAGGGTTCAGAGTTACAGGAGGTGGATGAGGCGAGTTTTGCTGGAATGCTTGTAAGAGCATAATAGCATCTTGTGGGCGTGCAGGGCTGAGAGCACCTGATCCTAGAGATTCCGAATAAGCTGATCCCTGAGGAGGTAAACAGTTACTGTACTCCATCAAACAAGGGGGGGGGAGTTGTACTTTCGTAGACCACCCTTGTACCTTTAGTTTGAGATGTGGGCTGATCAATGCAGTCATTACTTAAGCCTTTTTGTGGCAACAGTTTGGAAGGTGACGAAGGGTATTCTTGAAGACCTACTGCCACTAAAGGATTGTGGTATATGCTGTGATAGCGATTGGTTCATCAGTATTGAAGAAGCTGCATGCAAAGCTTCTTTGGAAGAGAGAGAAAATTGGTTTTCTGTTACCTGAAACTTCGATGATGTGCTGTCCGTCTCTGGAGTGGGGGCGAGTTGTTGAAGAGTCCCCGTAGGTTCATTATTGGCAATGTTATTTACTCTAGTACTTCCTAAGTCTTCTATGCTTCGTATTTGACTTGATAGTTTGTAGCAAAGATTAACTTTAGCGAAGTAGAATGATACAGATTGAAGTAAATAAAGATGTACATGGAGGAAATTAATTAATCTGGATTGTTCACTGTTATCACTGTTCTAACGAGTTCCGAGGTGAGCCCTTGGCAACGACTAGGATAACAGTTAATTGCAGATACCTGGTCTGTAAAGCGCACTACACTCTACCGTATCAAATACAAACACTTCACACAGATTGTTCCACTAATTTGCACTTAAGAAACGTTCTAATAACACAAAAAACAACGATTTCGTCAACACGATATTACATTCCGCCGTGTAGCCGGAAAGACGGCATGTTTTTTTTTTTTCATTTGTCTTGTGACTCAATACGTGCATATTGGTCTGGTCTGGTCTTAGAACTAGTGCGGAAATGGTATTAATTACGCCCATCCATGGCACATTTGTTTAAATAATTGCTATTTTTAATAATATTTTTAATATATGACAGTTTAACAGTCTATCAGTCTTTATAATTGCTGTTTTAATGTCAGTTGATTACCAGTTGTTATGGTTACAGTCCGCCATAGGCGTCAGTTCAACTCTTTAACTCTAGTCACAGTCACTATTATGATGTATATTTCACTATTAATTTTCAATTTCAAACTTGGAACACTATTACATGAAGCATTGAAGCACTATATGACGAATCTTGATAAATTTTCTAGGTATGAAGGCCAAAATCACAATGAAGTAGATCAAATAAATCACTACGAATTTCAGCGGCTTCCACCCATTAAGCCGCCATCTTGCCGAATCCGTGCATATTGGATTCCTCTTTCGATTAGCATCTTAGAAGTACAAATAGCAGATGTGCCTCCCAAATCCTTATCGTCTGTGCTATTTAAAACAACTTTAAATGGCCTTCCCAGAAAAGTTGAGATAGCATATTTAAACACTTAGTCTAACCTTATAACTTGTTAAATTAAGCTTAAAAAATAGTCCTCGTTTCGTATAACTATCGCATAGCCGCGCATCGTAAACATATATTACGCCAAAAACTGCTGTTGCCAAATCCCAAACCAAGTTAAGTTCAAGAAGTGTGTGGTAACACCACAGGACGCAATACAGAAAAAACACTATGGAATATGAAGTTCAGGGTTTCTTACTTTTCATCTCCAACCTGTTAACAGCTTCAAATACTTCTCATGGAAAGTATCCTAAACGTTACGAGAATGCATACTTAAGTAGTTAAGAGGAGTCCAAGGACGTATTTAGGGGGTGTATCCGGACACCCCCAAAGAGTTTTATGGAAAAAGATAATAACTTCAGGCATAATTATACATATTTAATATGTATTTCATGCCCAGACACACCTTGGACCCCTCCAAAAGCCCTTGGACCCAGGCCCGGACTGGCCAGGCTGGCGATTGTCAGGGGCCCCCAACACTGAAAAATGAAAAAAATAAAATACAGATTTGTAGAAAACAAATATAAACTGGTTTAAAATGGGAATTTGAAATGCGAATTTAAAATATGAAGTTTTTGAAACAAATTCCATGATTTCACACATAAGCTGCTTCATAAAATACATTTAAAAAAAAGAATCGTAAGTTGCAGGACGGGAGGGATATGAGGGTGTGAAGTTTGTAAACACTACAGCATTGGTCTGGCAAAAAATCTGCACCCTAACGAAATGCAGTAGATCCAAATTGATCTAGGAAGTAAAGCAGTTTGCTACATACTATTCTGCATTTATAGAA
>JAGDQP010047983.1:0-10721 GCA_022664845.1 Lepisma saccharinum
TTCGTAAACGAAAGACTATCGTACGTTACGATACGTACTCGATGGGGCAACAGGGTTTTATTAAACGTCTATGCTCCGACCGAGGTGCTCATAACCACAAAGATATATTCTACGATGAGCTAGAAGTCAAGTCTGTTTGACCGAATGCCGAAGAATAATTTGAAAATTGTGTTGGGTGATTTCAATGCAAAGGTAGGTAGGGAAGAAAAATATAGACCTACTATAGACAATTACAGCCTTCACGAGAAGACCAACAACAATGGAGAAAGACTGATAACTTTCGCGATTTCGAAAAACCTACTGGTAAAGAGCACGTACTTTGAGCACAAAGACATACACAAATTCACATGGGTATCTCCAGACGGCAAACTCTCAACCAGATCGATCACGTATTAGTAGACAGACGAAGACACACCAACATAATGGATGTTAGGTCGTACAGAGGAGCGGAAGGTGACACCGACCATCAATTAGTGATCACAAAAGTAAGTGAAAAGTTATGCATCGCGAACAGAGAAAGCAAGGGGTCAAAACAACTGAAATTCGAAATTGATCAATTAAATAATACGAGCATAAAAGCAGATTACCAAATAGGTTCGAAATCCTAGCCGACTTGAGTAATAATAATGATGAAATTAATAATGAAATTGATGTAAGTAAGATGTGGGAGGCAATTCGTGAAACAATTAACAGCACAGCGAAGGAACGTGTAGGTAAGAAGAAACAACAGAAAAACAAACCTTGGTTTGAGGAAGAATGCCTTAAGCTTCATGAGGAACGAAAACAAGCAAGGTAACGATGGCTAAGTAATAAAAGCTAAACAAATATCAACCACTACAGTAACGCGAAACGAAAGGCCACACTCAGATTCAGAAACAAAAAGCGAGAATATCTGACGCAGAAGATTCAGGAGATTGAGGAAAACGAGAAAACAGATAACATACGAGGTCTATACAAAGGGATAAACTCGTTAAGAAAAGGTTACCAGCCGAGGTTAGGAATGATTAGAAATGAACGTGGAGATCTTCAGGCTGATCCGACTAAAATTGTCGATGTGTGGAAAAGTTATTTCGACAAACTTCTTAATGTACGCAACGGGGAAGAAACAGAGGAATTTGAAATCCATACCGCAGAACCGTGGATTCCCGAACCTAGCGAGATCGAGATCGAAATGTCGGCAAAGAAATTGAATAATTTCAAATCACCGGGAATAGACAATATTCCAGCCGAATTAATTAAAGCAGGAGGAACTGCACTAATCAAGGAACTACATAAATTGATAAGTGCTATATGGAGAAAGGAGGAGCTCCCAAAGGAATGGAAAACCTCAATAATAGTTCCGATTTACAATAAAGGCGATAAATCGGACTGTAATAATTACCGCGGAATCTCGTTATTTCCAACCTGTTACAAGGTATTAAGTAATACTCTGTTAACACGCCTAAGTGTATACGTAGATGAAGTAATTGGAGATCACCAATATGGATTTAGAAGAAATAGATCCACGTTGGACAGATTTTTGCCTTGAGACAAATTTTGGAGAAGAAATGGGAATACAATGGGACGGTTCATCAGCTATTCATTGATTTTTAAGAAAGCATATGATTCTATCAAAAGCGAAAAGCTATACAGTATCCTGATACGATTTGGAATTCCGAAAAAATTGGTTCAACTAGTGAAGATGTGTCTCAGTGACCCCATAAGCATAGTACGGATAGGTCAGATAGTTTCAAGATTCGCAACGGATTGAATCAAGGCGATGCCTTGTCCCCACTACTGTTTAACTTTGCGTTAGAATATGCAATTTTAAAAATTAAAGGGGACAAACAGGGACTATCATTGAATGATTTGAATCAACTGTTTGTATACGCGGATGATTTAGATTTAATAGGGGACGATATAGATGCACTACAAAGAAACACCGATGTCTTAGTAGAAGCGTGCGATGAGATAGGTCTACAGGTAAATATAGAAAAAACAAAATACATGATAACAAGCCGAAACACAGGGAATGAAGGAAATAAAAACATAAGAATTAGGGATGAGGTCATAGCGAAAGTAAACAAATTCAAATACTTGGGACCATACGTAACAAGAAAAAATGAGGTCACGGAAGAAATAAATAGTCGCTTAGTATCGGGGAACGCATGTTTCTATTCAGTCCAAAAACTTCTAACATCGCGATTAGTATCAAGGAAATTGAAATTAAAAATCTACAGAACGGTTATTCTGCCGGTAATACTTTACGTTTGCTAAAGTTGTAGTACGACCCTAGCAGATGAACATAAATTACTTGTGTTTGAAAATAAGGGTTTTAGAAAGATATACGGGCCGAAACGAGACTAGATGACTGGAGAGTGGAGGAGACTGCATAATTGGATTCACCAGATGTTGTAAAAATAATGAAATCTCGACGACTAAGGTGGGTAGGTCATGTAGCTCGGATGGGGGAAAAACGAAGATTATATTCTATCCTGGTTGGAAGGCCGGATGGAAGGAGGTCATTGGGAAGACCGAGACGTCGTTGAGAGGACAATACTAGAAGAGATCTTCGAGAAGTAAGTGTTCGTGATAAACCTGGCTTGATATTGACCAGGATAGAATCCAATGGCGAACGTTTGTTACTGCGGGGATGAACTTGCGAGTTCCATAAGCCTTAGAGTTAGTTAGTATTTTCTATTATATGCAGAGTACGGTATACTATTATATGAATAACTCAGGAATTAAGACTTGAATGAAAAATGGACCGCAAAGCGATGAGAAGGGTATAAAACTGAGAAGTGAAAATTTGATCCACATTGGATTAGACTGGAAGTGGACAAACGAGTTTAAATATTCACTCTGACAGCAATCTTCCGACGCTAAGCAGTCACTCCAGTGTCGTTACGCAGAGCTCGATGGCAAATACAAACACTTATGAGAATTGTTGTTAAATATATCAATTCACTTTCCCAAAATATTTACCAGTGTATGAGTTCTAGCTCAGCTGCTTAAAAAAAGTAGGCCTATCTGAATATGTACTGTACGTTTATTGCATTCAATTGCATTCATAGGCTCCAAAGTTATTTTCCTTTTTTATAGCTAGTAATGTTCTAAATGTTTTGTCCTCTGCGGTGCTTCTTTTCTTTGTGTAAATGGAAACTAAGAGTGAACTGAATTCATGGGACAAAGCCATTCTTTTGGATGAATGGCTGTCGTTCGCGGTTCTTTTTCTACTCGCGAAACAGTAAGATACCTAGAGCAATACACTAGATTCATTTGGAGAATCTGCTGAAAGGAAGTTCTATTGATTTTGTCAACAAGATTAATTGAGACGTTTGTCTTCTTTTTACTCTTTCTGCCTATCGGAGCTTTCCAATTATCGCTAAGTTTTACAAATGTCAGTGATCTACAGCGTTGCTAACACAGACACAAAATTCATAATTTATAAGATATGAAGGAATTTGAAATCATATGATTAATATATTCTTATCAATGTTTTGATTAAAAAGGACTAATAGAATTTTACGAAATCAATAAACATTAAGAAGTTACCACTAAACACAGGATCTTTATGTACGTGAGATGTTCCAGAAGCTTTACATCTGATTCACTTCCTGACTTATAAGAATAAGAAATGTAGTCAACATCAACTGCAATCAGGGTTTCCGTCAGGATTTTCAGTTTTGGGGGTGTAAAGTCAAAATTGGGGTGGTGTAACTGGAGTTTTGTACGGTTTCTATCGATTTTTCACAGCAATGAATTTTAAGTTGAGGGGATGATGTCGAGATTTTTTGGGGTGACACTCCCCATAGGGGGGAGTCTGGCGGAATTACTGACTTCAATACATGTTTCATAATGGTGCCTAGCTGTTTAATACTGGCCAAATAGATGTTCCTTTGCGGGTATCGGATTATCAATTTCATTTCTTCCTTGGAAGAAACTAACCTTGAGATGGTGATTCAATTTAGGGAACAGGCAAAAGTCACATGGTGCTAAGTCAGGAGGATAAGCTATTTTCTATTATCTAATTATATCTATTTTGAAAGTTTCGAGATACATACTTATTTCCCAGGTATTAGCTACTCACCACAGCATCAACCATTAATATTTTTCTTTCAAGTTTCATAAATAGGACTATCTTACCAGTACATCAACATGTAGTCACAACACGCTTAAGCACATAAGTAAAAAATAGTTGTGTTAATTCAACATAATGCGGTGTCCCAGAGTGACTACCACTTTGTTAAATCAACACAACACACGGAGTAATGAAATAAAAGTTATAGCTGCAACAAGATTTGAACATGGGTTGTTGAGTTAGAAGTCCAATGTCTTACCGTCTGGGCTAAATCGCCAGCTAAAAAAAAAAAAAAAGATTCAAACAATGTAGACTATAAAAAAATGTTGCTGAACCCCAAACACAAAGTTATTCTCACGGCTTATTCCATGATTTAATCACTTTTCCATTTATCAATTAGGGATCAGAATTCCCATTCATTGAGAATATGTTCCATTTCTTAGAAAGCAAGCGTAGCATTTGACATCTTGTTACGATAAGAAAGCCGTAATGCTGGCCAAGAGTTTTGCTGTCGCCATCTTAATTGCTGGCTTTCATAGAAATGAAAAATTCTCAATGAATGAGAATTCTGATTCCCAATTGAAAGTGATTAAACCATGGGATAAGTTGTGCAACTAACTAAGTTTGTTTTGGGGGTTCAGCAACATATATTTGATCCCCAACACTATTTGAATCTATAGTGCAATCGTTTAATTTAACTGTTGTTCAGTAAATATTGTTGCATCTTGTATTTTTTCTATCTGACAATTAAGTCAAGTGCCGATCGAGATAGCCGAGCGGTTTAGTGCGCTAGTCCATCGACTACAAGATCGTGGGTTCGAATCCCGTCTAGGGCATGGTTGTTTGTGTGTGTCTGATTTTAACGTAGATTATGAGTAATATAAACGCATAAATAAAGGTCACAATCTTATAACTAAATGTAATGTAACAGAAAATAAAATAAACTAGCCCGACTTCTAACTGAACAACCTATATGTTCAAATCTCGCTGCAGCCGCAACTTTTTTTTTCTCCCAATACCGAAATCAACACCGTGTGTTGTGTTGATTTAACACACAAAAAGAAAAAGTGGTAGTCACACTGGGACACCGCATTGTGTAGAATTAACACAGTTATTTTTTACTGTGCAAATTTTCTAATGTCAGCGTTATAATTCAAGCACATTTATTTACTTTCCAACTTGTCAATGAGATTAAACGCTCATTCAAATTCCAACAGACTGGATTTGGGAATTCAGAAGCAGCCATTTGTTAGGGCGAGGGTTTGCATTGAACGATGCACAGATTTATCTCTCTGATCTACATCATGATAAACTGATTTATATGCAGAATTCAAACGAAGTAAGACTTACAGCAAAATCAGGAACGTTACAAATGCTGTGCAGAAAATTTTGTGGGTGGATTAACGACTAAAGTGGGTGGCAATAAACAACAATATGACTGGTAATGACAAAGAGTTTTGCATTCACGACTATGTTCTCTAAACTCCCAGAAGCAAAGTTTTTTGTCGTGGCCAGCCATACTATTTTTTCATTGACTGTGATTTTTTCAAAACATCTTTTTTACGCTTGAATCGTTAGTCCACCTATGCCCTTAATACTTTCTTTATTTAATTTATGGGCTGTCTTTGTATTCTAATATATAAAGCTCAAAACGTTTCTGTCAAACGTTACACATCTTCTCATTTGACATCTCAGATTATTTATTTTCCGTCTGCAAAAATGACCACGTGGCTATTCAAAGCACTTCTGGAGCAACCATTTCCTAATCCTACTAACAAGGAAACTGTCTCCGGTGTTATACGAAAATCAGCATGAAACTTCCACAGTGCATTGATGATGTGGTCAAATGAACACTCCTGTAGTACTACGTTTCGGAGTTTCGCGAAACACGAGTTACAAGACTGCAAATTTTTTGAAATTTTGTTCTGAACGCCTAAACGGTAGGTAACACTTTATACATATATGTTGAAGTTATGCATTTCCCATTCACTTTTATATAAAAGATTGTGCTGAAGATAATTTAAATGTTAGATTAAAGTTATTGATGAAGTTCACGTGTTAACGATGTAGATCTCTCCCGCCACCTTGGTACGCACTTTCCATTGATTTACATGGGAATTGTTTTACTCGTCTTATATCTTTCAGGAGCATACTTTTAATTTCTGTTTTCGCCCAGTTTATCGTCATGTTCTCTTTTACTCATGTTATTTTATAAGAATGCAATATTTTACACACGAACAGTATAATTTCCCGTTAACATATTGTGATTTATATAGCAAACTATTAATAATACATTGTATTTATATATTTGAAGAAACATCACAAACCAAAACTATACAAGAGACAAAATAACCACCATGACAAATTTTGTGAAAGGAGAACTTAAATATTCTACGTCCGAGAGGAATAAAATGAGTAAAACAATTACCGTGTAAATAAATGGAAAGGTCATACCAAGATGGTGGGGGTGATCTACACCGTTAATTAATTGATATGATCCCTGCCAAATGCGAATATTATATAAATAAGGGTGACCCAAAGGAAACTTCCAATCCCGTTAACTTCGTAACCAATTCATTGCCAGTAGGAATCCCGACACACGCCCCTATTAATTTAAGGGAGAATGTGCCATCGTGGTCAAACATTGCATGCTGTCCCATTTTATTGTGGCTAGTGGCAGAAAGTGAAATTTTCTTATATGACAACATGGGTGAAGTAACACATCATGTCAATGGTCTTTAGGTTCTATTTACAAAACTTTGCGGTAAATTGCGTTTGTAACTTTCAAATATTATAAAGTGAAACTTTGTGGTTTAAGGTAATATTTTACACCATAGCGCTCCAGCTGCAATCATTAATGTAAAAGAACTCCTGCAAACATCACTCTGATAAATTTAAACGTGCTATCTCATGTTTTATGATCCAATAGCACCCAACCCCTATGATGAATACCTTAATGACGCGAGTTTCAGATAAGCAATTAACGTGATTTGGGAAGGAGAAGCACGTGGGTTCTAACCTCGCTTCCAAACCTTGTATCTGAGAGGAAGTTAGCGGGCAGGGCTTTAGTTATGATACCAACTCAACTTGTAAGAGAGCACAGCCTTGTTGAGTCAAAGTATGCATAAAGCAATAGGTACGTTAAGTTGCACTCTTGGGCAGTCCTCTGAACAGTTAGGCGGATTTCTATCCGAGTGTTCGGCTGTTCTTATTGTTGGTGTTTTACTGTCAATATATGGCTGCTGTGTTGTGGTTGCAAACGGAAGAACCTGCCAATGGCAATTAGATTCAAATAACGTTCCCTGTTCGTGGAAACAGTTTTGTACCGGATGAGAAGGTATTCTGTTGAATATTGAAGAACAAATCGAGATTAAGAGGAGTGAAGAGTACGAGGGTGCTTATGTCGAGTTTGGATCTGTGAAGAAGCTAGTGAAGGAGTGAGAGGTGTATAATGTAAAGGATGTGGAAGCGTACTACAGCAAATTTAGGACATACGTCAAGCAAACGAATCATTTTAAAAATTTCAACTAAAACTGAAAGAACTGCCACGAGGATTAAACGCTTATCGCACGCACTACCGGTTAAAAAGTTTTCTCAACGAATTTTGGTCAATCGGCAAGAACAGAAAGAGGAAAGATGACAGTCACCCTATCTACTTCTCGTTAAACACTATTGTTTTAGTGTTTCTACACACGTTTATGTTTCTTCTTCAACGAAGACACTACTTTTAAAATCTTTACAGCACTTGAACGACACTTTTATGTTTCACATTATTTTTTATTATATATTTTTTGAAGCAACTAGCATTTTGCTATATATTTACCAAGGTGGTTGTTTTAAGTTTTCTTATCGCTCAACAATTTTGACATTTTCATGACTAGGACTGTTTAATAAACGATTTCTTGTTACATGTTTTGCGCCTGCTTGAAGTTTCATTCCACGTTTATATCACAAGGTTACATGTTGACAAGTTAAGGGAACAGGTCCAAATTAAATATGGCGAAATCTCTTTTCGTAATGTTCACGCAACACGCATATTCCTGGACAATATTGTCAGTACCTATATTTAAAATTCTCCATATTTGCATATACATTGTTCGCGTCTCCTGTAAAGTTTCTGTTACTGGACATATGCCTCTTTGAAAATTAGCTCCTCAGTTTTACTCCGCACATTGAATACGTGACTTTTACAACACTCAAACTTCTTGGCATTCTATACAGGTTTATAGACAGTAAATATTTTAAATTCTTCGATCATATTTTCTCACTTGTGTACTTCCTATTATTGAATATTGTTCACCAATCTGTTCTACCGCTTGTGAAACCAACTTATCTCAACTGTAAAAAGTCAAAAATTTCTTTATTATACAATACATGATAGTACCGAACTTGGGACATAAAACTTACGATGCCATTTTGAAATTTTTGATTTGTAAAACATAAAAATACGAAGAAAACTTTTTTCAAACTTCTTTACAAGATAATAGAAGTTCTAATAGAGGCTATGCGATTTCGTCAAGAACAGGAAGCCAAACGTCACAGCTTAGTCCCGCTCAGTTAACTCACTCCAATCAAAAACACTGTTCTCGGCTAACAGAGATGGCGGCAAGCTCTATAATTGTCTGCTACCCAGTTAGGTACGAAGCCTTGGTCGATGCTCAGTCGTTTTTACTTCACTCTTTCGCTGAGCATGAGATGAGCGTATCTATTAGAACATCCTTGGATAATACAGAACACACTGAAGATCAACGAACTACGGCCTGAGCCTTAGATGCCTGGAGGCCATAAATAAATTCAAATCAACGAACTTCTTCCTCTTTTTATCATAAGAATATCCAGACAAAATGCTTGTGAGTAATGTTATTTCTATCCGTAAAATAAGATTTAGTTTGGTTCAGGAACCTTCTGTTCACATTGTCACATTCTTATCATTCTCTTCCGTCGCAATCATATACTCGTATATATACCGGTATGACTAACTCGGAGGAGACCCCTTAATTCCTCTTGCAAGGGCTTAAGGGAACCGACCGGGGTAGATGCCTAATGTCCAATCCATACGCTCACGTCGTGGGGCCTGTTAGTACCCAAGCAACTGCTTGGCGAACGAACATGGATGTGTTGCTCACCAACTCGCATTAGCAGATAGCGTGGTAAGTCAAATGTCTGCACCCCTTCTTTCTTTACACATGATGGTACAAGTAAGAGAACAGCCTCGGAGGTCCTCATTACCCGGAGGATGGAATGCAGCTGCAACGGCAGCGGTCAGTCCTGCAGGAAGTCAGAGGGTCAAAATGCCCGGGTTTGGACTGTAGACTGCCAGGACAACGACGCAGCAACTCGAACGGACGTGCCGACTCTCAACTGTCAGTCACTTACAGGAGATGGTAAATTGGAAGAATTGCAGGATGAACAAGAGGATTAAGTGGGAAATCATAGGACTATCAGAAGTGCGGAGGAAGAATGAAGAACAGTTGGAACTACCTTCAAGGCACACGTTCTACTTCAAAGGAACAGAAAATGGAAAACCGACAGGCGTTGACTTTATAATTAACAAAGACCTGAAGGCACGGATCACAGAAATTGAAGGAATATTGGATACAATAGCACGAGTAGTAATTAAGATAAACAAAAGATACAGTATGAAAATTATACAAGTGTATGCTCCAACAACCTCACATCCGGAGGAGGAAGTCGAAGACCTATACGAGGTGATACAGAAGATTTTGGATAGTAGCAAATCGCATTACAAAATTGTAATGGGAGACTTAGACTTTAATGCGAAAGTAGGAACTAAACAGAGTAGTGACACGAAAGTGGGAAACTTTGGATTTGGAAAAAGAAACAAGAGAGGAGAGAAGTTTGTGGAATTATCAGAAGCCAACAGACTGTTCATTTCCAATACATTTTTCAAGTAGCCGACCCAGAGGAAATTGACATGGAAAGACCCAAATGGGACTAAAAACGAAATAGACTACGTTTTAACGAATAACAGGGAAATTCTGCAAGACGTGTCTGTACTGAACAGTTTCAAAATCTCGACCGATCATAGGATGGTAAGTTGTAAGCTGAAACTAAATACTAGACTTGAGAGAAAGAAGTTTATCAGAGGAAATCCGCCACTTTAAGATCTGGAAAATCTAGGAAAACACAGACAGACATTCGAGAGAGCACTAAGCAACAGATACAGCGCCTTGGAAGAGTTAGAGGATGAAGAAGACACCAATAGCAGAAACAAATCACTGACTGAGATAATAAGGAAAACAGTTAAGGAAATAGCAGGCATCAAAAAGAAAAAAGAAAGCAAAATCTCAGAAGAAACTAAACTCTTGATGAAGAAAAGAAGGGAAGTGAAAGAAGAGAAAAATTACATTAAGAGGATTGAATACGTAGAACTAAATAAAACCGTAAGGAAGAAAATAAGAGATAAAATAAATAGAAGATGTATAATGGCGTGGAGCTCGTCTGGAAGACTACACTTTATTTTCAAAACCAAACTACCAATGTGTCTGAAGCGTAAAGTTTATAATCAATGAGTCTTACCTGTGATGATGTACGGCTGTGAAACTTGGACATTGAATGCACAAAAATTAAAAGATTAAGAGTCACACAAAGATCAATGGAGAGATGCATGCTAAGAATAACCGGGAGGGACAGGAAGACA
>JAGDQP010047984.1:0-13408 GCA_022664845.1 Lepisma saccharinum
TCTTCTTTCTTGTATCCTAGGTATGCTTTCCCTTCCATCCTGAGACGTTTATTTTTCTCTCTCGCTCTACGAATATTGTCTGAAGCTCGCTTCTTGGTCTTCTTTGTAATCTCTTCACCATCTCCAACTGTTTTCTCTTCTGCAACTTACACCGCCGTTCCTAGATCAGTATCTATGTTAACATCCTTTTCTAAAACTATGCCCATCGATACCAAATCCTCATCAGTTACAATGGAAATATCATCAAGGGAAAGAAAGGAATCTTCCGAGTTATGACCGGAACTGTTCTCAAGAATTGTATTTTTGGTTACATTCTTCTTATCACAATCGCCGTTTACTTCTTGTAGCGTATCGTTCCCTCTATTTGACACATCTTGCACAATCCGATCTTCTATACAACACTTAGCACTTAGATGAAGTATTAATGCTGCTCTATTAGCAAAGGATTTCTTGCAGTTATCACAAAACATTATATTGCGATTAACATGGCACAACTAAGACTTCACTCACAACTGTACGTAGTCACTTAACGCAAGTAATATTGTTCTTTATCACAATAAAACAGAGCTTCTGTTATCCTTTCTTCTTCGCACGTCAACGCGCGAACTAAGACAGTGTTGCAAAGAACAATACAGTGTAGGCAGATTATCTGTTTAAAATACCAAAAATACGCCCTGGCAAAACCGCGTATCATTCATAAACATGAATGTACGAAAAAACTAAACGTGTGTAAAAGCTCGTATAATTTTATACGAGCTTTTACCACGAGAAATGAGATACGAGGTTTTGAAAAGTTGTTTTTTCACGTTTTGTATTAGGTTTTCGTTTACGATCTTTTGCACACACGTACATTCAGATGTGGGGAATTGAATGCAACTAAAATCTAAAATTCCATAAAAAGTGGAGATACGAGGTTTTGCACTTTCGCCGTCGATATGTTATCGGTATGAGAGACGATTCCATGCTTTGGGATAAGATTCAGACCTCTTTTGATACTAGTTCACTATATATACATAATTGAGATACAGACCTTAGTTTATTAATGTGTAAATTGTGTATATATTGTGTACATGAGATATGCATCCAGAGATTATAAAAATTTAGACATCTTTTCCTTGTAGTTGTTGCTTGACTAAATCATTATATTTATGTTAATTTTAGACACGATATAATAACTTGAATTAAGATAGAGGTCTCTAAGATGAAGAGTAAATGTTTTGCACTCAATCTGTCTCATGATTATTTGCTTGTTTTTTTTATTTTTGTCGTATTGGGAGGTATTATCATTAATTGAAAGAGGTCACTTTTCATGTTGACAAAACACTTGCTTAAGCGTTCTAGATGCGTCATACGTGAAACTCAAATATGAAATCATAGTTTACATGAAGTTATATAGATCATGTCCCTTAATGACTAAAATGTTTTAGTTCGATCTACGTCATTTGCTATTTTACATGATGTGTAGGGGAAAGTTTTTAGTTTCTGTATGAAGCATGCTCAGTGTGAAGATATGAGATGCCTATATAATGTAAAGATGATCGATTGAGCTATCATTCTTTCCTGTAAGATTGAAATTGTTATATCGTGGTGTGAGAGTATGTTTTGACTTCACGAGATGTTTTCCTTAAGTTCTTGACGTCAGGTCTTGAAATCAGCGTATTATTCTTCTGTGATTGTTGAAGGAAATTTCAATCAAAGGTAAATAGCTTTTATTTAAAAATAATAGATTTGAAGGTACTTCATAAACTTATTTATTTTAGCATTTTAAAAGGTTTGGAACAGTGCTTTTCCTGGACTTCAGTGTGGTAGTTTGAATTTGAATTAAATTTCTTTTATTTATGATCTTTAGCCATCTAAGACTCAGGCCAGGGATTGGGAAGGGGAAAGGAATTAGGAAGGTCTGGGCCAGGACCTATATTGAAGATACCATCCCTGGCATTTGGCTAATGTGACTGAGGAAAAACCCTGGAAAGAAGCTAAATCAGGATCTACATCAGGACCTATCTAATGCTACCCTAATGTTCTTTCCTTTTATTTGTGGCCTATAGGCTTTAGTGAGATGGTTTGAATTTGATTTCCTTTATTTATGGCCTTTAGGCATCGAAGGCTCAGGCTGGGGATTGAGGAGGGGGATTAAATAAGTGTTAGTAAGGATCTATACTGAAGGTGCCATCCGTGCACTTGTCTAATGTGACTGAGGAAAACCCTGGAAAGAAGCTAAGTCAGGATCGAACCCACGACCTATCAAATGCTACGCCAATGCCCTTTTCTTTTATTTATGGCCTATAGACTTTAGTGTGGTAGTTTGAATGTGACTTCGTTTATTTGTCGCCTTTAGGCATCTAAGAAGGCCGGGGATTGAGGAGGGGAACGGATTGAGTAAGGTCTCACCCAGGGATTATGCTGAAAGTGTCAGGAGAAGGAAATTTCAAACAAAGTTAAATAATTTTTATTTAAAAAGCATTTATCGTATATTTTGAGGATATTCATGATATTATCGGTGGGTATAATGTTTTAGTATTTAAAGGGTTTGTAACATTGCTCTTGCTGGACTTTAGTGGAAACCTTACCTCTTAAAGGTTTGAGAACACCCCGTTTTAAAATTTCGTTGTCACATGCACTAGTAAGGAAATCCGTAGCATATTGAATGGATAACCAGTGTTATTAACACATGCGTTAGGTGCTTTACTTGTGATTTATTTGGATAGTTAAGTTTCATTTACGTCCTTTAAGCATCTATGCCTCATATGAAACCGGTAGGGCACATTTCCAAAAGAAGCGTTTGAGAGGATTTCATAAACTGATAGTTCGCTTTTAAACACGCTTGACTTGCTTGCGATTTGACTGAGTAGTTATTTGAAACATCTTGCTTACGATTTGCGTGAGTAATCAAGAGAAACTTCACACAGAGGTGGTTTCTATCAAGTTTTGACTTTCCAGCTATTCTGTCAAACTTTTATATTATTTCTCACTATCACTTGTTTTATTTATATATATTTATGACCCAGAGTGAAAATTAATTTTAGTGACTTTAGCATAATCATCAAACTGTTTTTTTTTAAATAATAGTAATCATGATTAAGTAAAATTTAATTTTTTAGGGTTTGAAAAGGAAAATAAAGTGAAGACTACAGTGTGTTCTGTTCCTTCTTCGTCTTCTAGCTGAGCGAAACTTGAATTAAAGGTAATTTGATTTCTGTTATCAAAGTTAAGTGTGAAGCGTAAATGTTAAGGTATTCATACTCTATCGTTGGGGTATCAAGAGTATATTAATGGTATATCCATTTTTTCACAATGATGTTTTGCAAAGAATGTTTGTTAGTATTATGTAGGATGTATGTGTGAGTGTGTGTAAACATTGACTTGCGAGGAACCTGTTTAAAAATTAGTTGTGGGGAATCTATATGTGTGAAAACATAAAATATAAGGAACCTGTTTAAACACAGGGTTATGGGAAACAACTGTGTATAAACATAAACTTGCGAGGAATCTGTTTAAACACTGAGTTGATTGCAATCTAAATAAACATCTGCGCATTCTTAAAGAAAGATAAAATAATTAGAGCATCTGATCGTGCGCGAAAGAAAGGTTATACTATAAAAACATTGTACTTTCTCAGTCTCAGATATATAGGTGAAGCTATCGAATGAACTTATCATTTTCAAGTGTGAAATTATCATTGAATTAATACTTTATTGTATGGAAAAAGGTATTACTAGTTTAAAGAATGATTAAATTGATAAAAGTCCTAGTCATTAAAGAATTGTTATTCTTTAACTGAAGATAATAATTGAATAATATTAATAATAACTTATTTTTTATCTTATTGCAGATTGTAATTATATCATTTGGAATTGGAAAATCTACTGTGTGCTACTGTTGAAAATGTTGCTCCTGCTGATGATGCCTTCGTTTCTTATTGAAAGGCATATTCATTAAGGTAAGTAGAGTTAAATTTTATCGTATGATTATCGTATCTTAAGAAATATATTGATAATATTTAATAATTCACTTTGTGCACGTATGTGAATAGTAATATAGCGTTTATAATGAATTTTTTAAGTGACTAATTTGTGAAGAAGAAAATTATGTGAACACTTTTGTGAAGAAGAAAATCTACTTGATTTTTGTGCTGCGACTATGTTTTTTGTGAACAAGGAGTTAATTTTGTATATTATTTGCAACAATCACCTTTTGCAATCAACTTTCTGTATAAACAACTGAAGTATTTGAGAAGGTCAAGAATGGATTGCACCACCGGATTCACCAATGCTGATCATCTTATCCTGGCTGAGAAGGGTAAAGGATTCGCCTACCCGGAATTGATGTATGAGACCTGGGTTGAATTGTGCCGTTTAGCCATGCAGGGAATACTACCCAGAGATTCAGGTAATTTTTTTTAATTTTTGTTTTATCTTCGACTTCTATCATACTCTAATTTGAATAAGATATTTTATGCATGTCTTCATGCAAGTGAATTGATTCAATTAGGCAAAGCTGCCTTCTTTGACTCCCCTCTAACGCTAGACTGGCTATTGACTGAACCCATTGACGAAAATAGTAAGGAGAATGCTTCATCCTCATATTCCCTTTCTTTTTGGATTAATTCCGGTTGTGAGAGATGATATTCAGCAGGTATATGTGTCTATGAATTCAGATGATTCATTGAATATTGTCCCTTACACTCGGGACTACTATCTCTCCTTTGGAGAATCTTTTCAAGTTTCTACTGTAAGTTCTATGCCTGTTTCAACAACTTCTTGTACTTCTGCTACTACTTCTGCTCCTGTGAATGTAGTTACGTCTTTATTAACGCAGGCAACTACATTCGTAACTACGGTAAGACCTATCTCTAATACCGTTCCTTCTACTTCCTTTGCACCTTCTACTTCTTTTATTCCTTCTCCAGCTCCTACCTCAACTTTTGTTGATAGTTTTTCTTGCGATACGCGCTGTGTTCTTTCTCGAAAGTATAATGAGATATGTGATCAAGCCTACGATTTGTATGAGGGATGGAGTACTCCTTTGAGTCCTGATAGGATGAATCACCTTATAAATCATTTTGGTCAAGTGGAAAATAATATTATTTTGCAAGAGGGAACAGGTGGTGATCACTTTGAAATTATAGTTGAACGCGTTAGCGGTTTCGATAGTTTCCCTATGGAAGGTAGGGAAATCTCCATACGTGCTAAAGCCATACCCGGTCCTAGTTAAACCCGGTCGAGTATGTTGAGAAACTTTTTCATTTTGCATGAGAGCATTTGTTTGGTAATGTTGATCCTCAATTTTGAGTCGGATTTAGTTTAGAAAGTAGTAATGACGTCAACGGGAAAGACATATATATTTCTTGTCGTAGACGTGTCCATTTAACTTGCGATCTTATTTTGTGTTTGATTGAGAATGTTTTCAACTCGAATGAACCTATCCTGTTAGCTGATAGTGTGATCATTAAGGCTAACATATCCTAGCCAATTCGTGGAAGAGGTGAAAGGAAGAAATGGAATAATGATAAGTATCTACCTCTGGAGGAGAATTTACAAGCACACATAATTCCACTGCCTATATTAGGAGCCAGCTCGTACGATTCTTTACGAAGAGCTTTAATTATGGCTGAGAATAAAGCACTTTCTGAGTATAAGATTATAATGGTAATCGATTTCAAATTGTGGTATATGCATTAAAACCAACTACTCGAGACCCTGAAGTCATTTATAATGGTAATGTGCAAACCAATAATAAATTAGTTTTGTTTTATCATGACCAACATTTTGATGTCATTGACACTATAACCGCCTTTTTAAGAAAGAGAGGGTATTGTTATGACTGTTTGATACCATACGTTGAACGTAGATATCATAAGTGTGAATTCCTTTGCGAACATTGTGAGAATTACCATAATCTTGAAACTTCTGACGAGAAAAAACCCAGTACTTGTAAGAATAGTTTTAGAACTTTTTTCTCGTTATCATGCTATAATAACCTTTGCCCGGCCGCAAGGGGAATACCTGTATCTTACTATGTGAAATTGTGTGAACAGTGTGGTGTAAAGATCAATACCCGAAAAAGAAAGAGTAATATTTGTCATGTAGGTAGGTGGAGATCGATTCAGCACTATCTGTATGTTGCACGTTAAAGAAGACCATTTCTGTTTCATGCAAAGTACGAAACCGAATTTTTGCTGTATAGTGTATGACATTGAGACCATGCTACCTAATGAAAATGAAAAAGGTGAACGTGAACACCGGCTAAACCTGATATGTAAGGACCATATGGAGGATAATTACAAATGTTTCCAATGTGGTAATTCAGAAGATGAAAGGGACTTTGGGTTTTACAACTTTGAAAGTTTTGTAAAATATGTTCTCCGTGGCCCAAGATTTAATAAAGTAGTTTGTTTGGAACATAACACCGCGAAAGTTTATTCCGTGTTTATGCGCGTGCACTCATTGAAAAGGATCAAATCACTCCTCAAATTTTGAGCCAAGGTGCGAAAATTATCAACATGAGTGTACTTTTAAAGATAATATTTATTCATGTCCATGAAATTATCAAAATTACCGGCTACCATGGGATTATCTGAAAGCTTAAAGAAGGGAGAATTCCCATTTTTATTAAATACAGAGGACAATCAAAATTATGATGGACCATGGCCAAAACTTAAACTTTTTGATGATTAGTGAAAATCAGAAAGTGAACGGAATGGTTTGAAGGTTTGGCATAAGGAATGTGTGCAAAAACGTCTTACCTTTAACTTGCAACGCGAAATGCTAGAATACTGCAGGAACGATTTCATATATTATGTGGGGCTGTCATTAAGTTCTCAGACTTAATTGACCAAAAGACTGAATGGAGCCAGTGTTTCCTTCAAGTAAATACTATTGCTGAGTGTGCTATGGAATGCTTTCACTCTTTATATTTAGAAGATAAAAGTATTCCAGTGATTCCCCCATTCGGGTATCGAGCACGTAACCCTCAGAGTAGGAAAGCTTTACAATGGTTAAAGAACATTTAATTCACAGTTGATGGTGTTTCTATTCATACGGCTGAAAACGGAGATGAAGTTCAATTTTGGATGGCTATCATGGGAAACATCATACCACCTATAAATTTTATGGATGTTTTTATCGTGGTCATTCATGCTTATGCAGGATCGCCACGTGCCTCTCATTGACACGAATGGTGAAACGTTAAATGACCGAGATATTCCGACACTGAGCAGAAAAAAATATTTAGAAAGTTGTGGTGTAGAAATCTATGAATGTGATTGGGATCAACAAGTTAAGGAAAATCCGCATATTCGGCAATTCATTAAAAATCAGTGCAAAAATATTCAAGGTGGATTAGTGCCTAAAGAATATTTCAAGGGAGGTAGGACTGAAGTTTTCAGTACTCTCTATGAGTGTTCTGAAGAGGAAATAATTAGATATGTAGCTTATATTCATATGTCATGGTAAAAAGACCACTCCCTATTGGTAAGCCTACCATTTATTGAGGGAAAGCATATCCTGATCCCAAACAAATCCATGGAGTCGTTTTCTGCAATGTTGTTCCTCCTCAAGACTTTGCTATTCCTTTGCTTCCACACAATGCGAATGCGCCTGCTATTCGGTGTCTGTCGTAATTGCATGGAGGAAATGGAGAGTAATGATTGTAACCACAATGTTGATCAACGCTGTTTCACCGGCTTATTTTGCACTCCTGAATTACATGAGAGTATTTTGGTGGTCTTCTGACTTCATCCGAAATAGTACCTTGAAATCGAGACTTACCCACAGTCCTCCGGAGAAAGCCCAGTTCAGAGGACTTTTGAGGTCAACACCTCATTATACTGCAAATTTCGTTGGTAGAGCAAACACAATTATGACAGTTCCAGTTGGAAGAGACTTAAATGATATTCTGCCAATCAGTCCACCTAAAGAGATCATTCGCATCTCTGAAAGAGAAGTTACATCTTAAGCACACTTTACCTTCTTTCCTGGTTAAGGCACTAAGCACGGGATCATCGCCTGGATACCTGAGTGGGACCTGTTAACGGAATAATAGGGGACTCTTTGGATACCTTTCCGTAAAGGATTCATTGGACTTTTCCTTAACAAATTTAATTAACAAAAGTAAAGCAAAAATAACAATGAAAAGATAAAAGGAGTACACAAAGGGAAATCCTATCCTAACAAACTATTCAGAGCGTCCTATCCTGTACTAACCATACAAGTTCGTTCATAAATTACTTGGACTCGAAATTGGAGTTGAATTTTTATGTACTTTAAAATACAAATTTGGCATTGGAGATTAATTCACATGTGAAATATTTCCTACAACCTAATTTTGAACAATCACAAACGGATTGGTAAATTCAATTAATACTACAGACTTTAATATTCGATTGTTGCCAGAATTAACACATTCTCTCAGTACACTAATTTGAACAGGCGAAACACTTATTAAATTCGGTGTAAATTATTCGATTTGCAAATTGAGATTACTGGTTCGCATTGTTAAATTACACTGTTACGTTTCTATTCATTTCATATAGAAATACAAGTTATATTTATAAGGAAATCAAAATAGGGAAGCGAGATTTCTAGGTTTCTACAAGAAGAAAATATCGTTGTACGAATTCCAAATGGTAAGAGGGATTTACTTCTCTATTAGTTTCTAACCCGAAATACAAATTTATCTAGTACAACAATAAATGCAATACAAATGTGATAATTTCCTGAGAATAATACTAAATTTGTCCGTTTCAAGAGAGTAATACTAATTTTCGTCCATTTCATGAAAATGGCACTAATTTTCTGCAGTTCAATTATATAATGCTAAATTAATGATTTGGATTTAATGATTTAGGGCCAGTTGAAGAGTTCTCGACGACTTGGTCTGGTAGACCAAAATAAATGATAAACTGCATTATAAGAGAGAAAAATGGTATTAGATAGATTCACTAAACTTTAGTAGCAAGAAGGGCTACGAGCCACTAACCGGATTATAATTTCGGCTTAGTACTCTTGTCACCATCCTAGGGCGTCATCTGCACGCAGGTTAAGGAGTACAGCTCAGATGTAAGAGAGGGCGAGCCTGGGCGCTGGACCGTATTTATATGAGGATATTAGCTACGCCCTGGGTGACACAGCAACGCGTGACTCTCTCATGACTAGAAAACACAACATTCGAGTTGACGTTTTCCATATACGACACTGGGATTTCACAAGAAGAAAAATACAAAGACTATCTCTTCCTGTGTCCCAATCGTTACGTTCGGTTTTGTTCGTTGCACTGTCGCCCTACTTGTCTTGGGATGACATTTAGAGGTACTATTAAATGACTTGTGCCAAACCCAGGCAGTACAGTGGAAACCGCTTTTCAATTATCAATAAAAATTATGATAGCAAGATGAAACGTGATATTATGAGGGCTTTGGTTTCGAATCCGGAAACCAACGTTTCGTCACAGTATGAAAAAGATATTCCATTCTTAATATCTATGAAATTTATGAGTTCAAAATTTAAGAGAGGTTATTTGAAGATTATGTTAATAACTTCTTCCAGATGAAACATTAAGCTTCCGGTTTTCCATCTGAGTGTACTACTCAGGAGGAAAAGCAGAAGTATTCTGAGGAGTATGCTAAGAATGAAGGTGTACAACTCAATCCTGATAGTATTAGTAAAAATCCTGGTTTGGGTTATATCGCTAAACTGTTTTTAAATTCTCTATTTGGGTTGTGGAACAGAGAACTGATTTAACACAGGCCAGGGTAGTTAATCATGCGAAATCATTCTTGGATAATCTCCGAACACCTCACTTTGAAGCACAAAATGTATTTCTAATCCGAGAAGATGCCTTGGTAGTAACATACAGGGACTTAGAAAATGTTCATACACCTAATGCCTTTTCCAATGTTATTCTGTCAGCCTTTATTTCATGATGGGCCAGATTTAAGTTATATGGTTTACTGGAAAAAGTGGGAATAGAAAATGCTATCTACTCAGATACAGATTCTATCTTCCACAGACAAAAGAAAAATGAACATCAATTGCTTCCTATAGGGAACTACTCAGGAGATTTAACTAATGAGGTTAAAGAGGGGTGGGAGATCCCTATTTTCATTGGGTTAAGGCCTAAAAATTACTCGTATCAGGAAAGTTAAATTCAGACTGGGAATATTAAACCCATTTTCAAAATTGGGGGAAATACACTAAATTGCCGTGCGTGTGAGATTGTTAGTTTTTATCATTTTCTAAATTTAGTTAAATATGATTATGAAAAGAAAATTATTAGTAATCCTAATTTAATCTAGGAAGCCAGGATTCAAAAATATTTCTAGACGGGAAATAAAAACACATCAGAATGTACCAAGTAAACTAAAATTTCATAATGAATTCGAAACACCCGAAAAGACCCCCTTTTGGCTATAAAAGACGACGATGTTACGATTGCTAGCTCATTTCTCTTTTGTCACTAGCTCATGGTGCTTCCTTTCTTTCTTGCTGCCACTATCCTCCTTTCAGGCTCCAGCTTAGCTGGGAAATATTATCTTGTAAATAGATTATTAATCCATCGTAAATCTATGTTCTCTAGTTATTAACGAAATAGTTTGTTGCTATAGTGCTGTGATACCTAAATTATCTAGTCAGATAATATACGATTTCATTTTGGAATTCCTGATACGAATACTTTTGAAATTCAGGAAAATTTATTATTAACTCTCGATGATCTTATGACCGAAACTAATTGTGATGTTTCGAAACTTTTCACGATATTTGAACATCATAAGAATCTAAGTGTTATTTTTATAGTTCAGAATTTATTTCCAGAAGGAAAATATCGACGCGATATTTCATTAAACGCCGATTATATCATTGCGTTTTAGAATCCTAGAGATAAGTTACAAATACAATATTTAGCCAGGCAAGTTATGCCACAACATATTATCGATATAATTCAAGTGTTTGAAAACGCTATTGGTAACTATCATTCGTATTTACTTTTCAATTTTACCCAGTCTACACCGGATGCTCTACGTCTACGTACAAATATGTTTCCAGATGAAACTATGCACATCTATGCACTGTAAAAGATATGAATAAACCAATTCAGGTCCAATTTTGAGTGCAGTGGCTGGAAGTTTATTTAATGGGTAAAACGTCTTCACTATTTCAAAAATAGTACTGATTCCAGAAAGTGCAAGTGCTCAAATGTATTCGACTATGACGTCTGTAAAGTCTCATCAATCACGATTAGTTAATGATAAGGATGAAATTTTAAAACGAACTGATATTTCTATTGATGATAAATGTAAAATGTAACAACAAGCACTACATCGATATTTTGAATATACTCCACAGTCTCAAAAACTAAGTCTCATACCCGTTTACAAATCTGAATCTTCAAATATGGTACCCATGATTCAATATATTATTAGTTCAGTACCAAAAACATTTGTTAAAAACACTCAAGCATTATTAAATCTCCTGCAGGCTTTTAATCGTATGATTTGGGATCAGAGTGGTGCAGCATCTATAGATAAAAAGTAATCCCAGGTTGAAATATTATTGATCTTATCAACGATGTGGTAAGAACTCGAAAGACTCCTAGAAATCCAATTGGTATTTAAGGTTTTACAAGATTATTACATGATATAAATATTCCATTATAATTAATTTATTTTCAATTTGGGGGAGGTTCTACTAAAATAGTAAAGCAGAATATTACTAGTAAAATACTAAAAAAAGGAAAGAAGAAAATTCTAGTAAAGTAGTACTAAAGAAAAAGAAAAATACTATTAGTAAAAGAATAAACAAAAGTAATTCTTCATTGTATAAATTATAAAGAATATAAGTTTTGAATACGTCGCTTCACCAAATTTGTTATGCGTATGCAGATTCAAAATCTTTAGGTAGTATCTCGAAATTAAAAAAGTAAACTGCTCTTTCTCGGAAAAAAGAAAAAAAATGTTAGCTTCACAAAATAAAATACTTTACATGCTCCTGCAAATAAACATTTTTCTCTTAAAAATATTATGTTAATGCTAAAAATGAATTGGTACAAATGGATTTATTAAATAAGCAAAATGTATCAAAATTTAATTATGTATAAAAATATATTTTATGCAGCATTGATGCTTTTAGTCGATATGCATTTATGTTCTAGTTAAAAATAAAACGGGTCATGTCATGGCAAAAGCAATAGAATCAATATATAATAAAAGAAAATTACCTTTACTTCATTGTCAAACTGATTTGGAAACTGAATTTTATAACAGGCACGTACAACGTGTTTTTTTTAAAAAGTGGATCACTTTAGTGAGCATTCTGAAATAAAAGTTGCTTTTGTCAAATGTTATATTCGTACTTTAAAAGAAAAAATATAAATACATCACTGCTGAAAATGATTATCGTTATACTGATATTTTACAAGATCTTGTAAAAAAATTATAATCATACAAACCATTCTTCCATTGAATATGCTCCTATGCAAGTAATTGATTCTAATGTTAATGAGATTTGGGAAAGACTATACGGAGAAAAAACAAATGTAACCAAAAATGTAAACTTCAAGTCTGAGCAAGTAAATATAAACATAAATTAGAAAAAGAATATTTACCGAAATGGTCTGGCGAAATATTTTTAGTTAACCAGTGTATTGAAATTAATCCTATTACTTACAAAATTCGAGATTGGAATGGTGAAGTGACAACAGGTTCATTTTATCAACAAGAATTACATAAAGTATTTGTAGGAAAACAAAAATATTATTTTATTGAAAAAGTATTAAAACGTAGAAAAGATTGAATTTATGTTAAATGGTTGGGTTATCCTCATGTATGAATAGTTGGGTTCAAGAGGAATCTGTTCAGCCGTAAACATGCTCTATCACGAACGAACTGGTGAGTTTTCTGCCACCTTGCCATCAGGTGTTTCCACCTTGCTAATATTTTTGAAAATAAAACAAGTTTCTATACTACGAAACTTTGTCAGCCAAATCATTTAACGGGAAATTGGGTGGCAGGTTTAAGTTAACTTTCTATTCCACTGAGTTTTTATAATATCCAAAAAGAACGAAAACTTATTATTCAAGTAGGGGATAAAAATATAACGGAATATAATATAAAATTTCCACCCGGATATTATGAATTAATACAATCGATTTTAGACACTATTCGCACAACTTTACTTAAACAAATGGGAAAAAATATGACGAGAAAGAATATGTACATGTATTTGAGGAAAGTAGTATTCTTAATAAAAAGTTTCATAATGTAGAAATGGTTAGTGTTGAACGGATGATCAATGAAATTTCTTTAGTAATAGAGGAAAATCCGATCCTTATACAATATGAGGAAAGTAGAGATAAAGTTTATATTGCTCATAAACTAATTCCTAAACGTAAATATCTTCTCGCGATGAGTCCT
>JAGDQP010047986.1:0-14873 GCA_022664845.1 Lepisma saccharinum
TTAATTGTTTGCCTAAAGGACATACAATCACAGATAATGACGTAGTATTCATGTAGAGAATACACCCACCCACGAAGTTCTAGTATCACATGACATCATGCATAACTGTAAAATTAACAATAGAATAAAATTAACATACAGGGGTGGAAATTGGTATAAAGGCAGAGAGGAAACCAGGGGTGTTGAGGATGGAGAAAGACGATATAATTAAAAAGTAACATTCGATACGCTTCAAAGGCAAAGGTATATGCCAGTGACATGTGTATTTGACAGAACAAGCAAAACGAGGCCATGGTGGGGTGGAAATTGGTATAAAGGCACCCAAGGTTCTTCATTGCCTGGCGCCCTCTATACGTCCAACACTATCTCTGATATTTCGTCGAGAACAAATTGACACAGTGTGATAAAAAAATTCGCGTGAGTGAACGTCAGTGTCTGTTGTGTGGATCATACCTCGTGGAAAAGTGTTGTCGAGTGAAGAACGATAACGTGTCTGTGTGTACTAGGAAATGGGCCTGGCGAATCGGCAAATTGCAAAACGGTTAAATCGGTCAAGTTGTGTTGTTGATAATTTCGTTCGGTTGGGTGTCCAATACGGGAAGAATGGGAAGTATGGTAGAACGAGAAAACTGTCGGAGGCTGCAAAACGGTTAATTGTGCGCCAGGCCAAGTCCGGGAACATGTCTTCGTCCCAAAGATTTGCTTGCAGGTTACCTGTTACGGCCAGAAGGGTGCGGCAAATTTTGAACCAAGATCCGAATCTTGTTTTCAAGAAACGGAAGCGGAAACCAGCCCTTAGTGCAACTCACAAGCTGGAACGATTGCGATTTGCGGAGAACCATATGTCGTGGACATCCGAATGGAATCACGTTGTGTTTAGTGATGAGAAGAAGTTCAATTTGGATGGTCCAGATGGATTTCAATATTTTTGGCATGACCTCAGGCAAGAGGAGCAAGTACAAATGAGCAGGAATTTTGGTGGCGGCAGTGTTATGATTTGGGCTGCCTTTGGACAGCGCAAGATAAATCCAACATTGCGTGGATCAACACCAGAATGAATTCAGCTGCATACACCGAGATGTTGGAAATAGAATTGCTGCGGATGTTTGAGGCGTTAGACGATCAGAACCTGATTTTTCAACAAGACAACGCTGCTATCCACACTACAGCAGCAACGCGACAGTGGTTTCAAGACAAAGGGATCACAGTTATGAACTGGCCAGCGCAAAGCCCTGGTCTTAATCCGATCGAAAACCTATGGGGCATCCTAGCACGTAATATTTATCGCAATGGAAGGCAATTTGGGACGGTTACTGAGTTGAAAAATGCGATACGGAGTGAGTGGGCAGCGATTCCACCACAACAACTCATAGATCTCACACACAAGATGCCGAGGCGCATATTCCAACTTATTCAGAACAAAGGAGGTTCAATCGACTACTGAACACTTTTTTTTTACCATTCTCAATTGCCACTGGGTCAGTGCTGATTGTGAGAGACAATGGGTTCCTTTATACTCATTTCCACCCGAAAATGGATTCATTTGTGTTTGTCTGTAAAATACATGTGTCACGGACCAACAAGAATAGCATATGTTTTGATTTTGTATTGTATACGATGTTACTTTCTCAATATATCTTCTATAGCCATCTTCAGCACCCCTGGCTTCTTCTTTTTCACAATGTTGCCATGCCTTTATACCAATTTCCACCACTGTATAACGGAAAAAGTTGTGAACATAGAAATCATACCAAAAGCATGAAATCTTTATTGATTTAATGAATGAAAATAATATCCATGATTTATCGAAATGTCCCACATTTTAGATAAAAATGTATTTTCAGACGTCCTGTTCGTGTATTGAGGTCAGTGTCGAATTTAGATATTTGAATTGCCATTTGTTAAAAGTCCATAAGTCACTTTTTTTTCGAAATTCGTTTTGTTGTTGTTGTTGAAATGGATTTCTTTGAGGACAAACGCACCGAACTATGATAAAAGAATGCATATCCAGGATTTACACAGCCGTAAAAGCTGCGTTGCATGTTAGAAGGTCGTACGTCCAGGACATCAGTCCTTTTTAACAAACAATAAAAAGAAGTACAAATCTGCTTTGTTGCTCACACTGCGATAATTAAAAGGAACACACACTTACATTCAGTGTTGTGGAAGTTGATAAGGATTTCGTAACTATTTATAACTTCAAACATTGGTGGCAGAAGTGTTATAAGAAAATCCCCGTGTCCATACTGATAGAGATAAGAAGGCAATTTTTTCTGTCAAATTTATGTCACTTCATTTTTGAAGAACAGCATCCAGGAGTTGTTACTTCATTGCCGTTCATCCATGGACTCATGACTCATACCTTGGAACTTTCTAATGTAATAGCCTAACCGGAAGCCAAAGTAACTCTCAAAAAGCAAAAAAATTCTGATAAAATGAAGACAGTTCCCTATATTGAAGAACCTTGTAAGGAATTTTATGCACAGTTTGAACATTGGCATCAAGAAAAATGAGAACTCCAACAAAAAAATAACATGAAAATAATTTGTGTTGCAAAATGTTATACCAAATATTGTTAATCTTTTACAAATGTGTATTAACTGAATGTAATCACATGTAATATGCTTTATATAAAAAACTACCTATCTTTCCCAAAAGAAATATTCATTTTTGACTAACTAACTAACCCTATGGCTTATGGAACTCGCAAGTTCATCGCCGCAGTAACAAATGTTCGCTATTGGATTCTATCCTGGGAAATATCAAGCCAGTTTTCATCACGAACACTTACTTCTCGAAGATGTCTTCTAATATTGTCCTCCCAACAACGTCTTGGTCTTCCCAATGGTCTCCTTCCATCCGGTCTTCCAACCAGGATAGAATATAATCCTCGTTTTTCCCCCAGCCGAGTTACATGGCCTGCCCGCCTTAATCGTCGTGATTTCATTATTTTTACAACATCTGGTGAATCGTACAGTCCGTGGAGTTCTTCATTATGCAGTCTCCTCCACTCTCCAGTCATCTCGTCCCGTTTCGGCCCATATATCTTTCTCAAAACCTTATTTTTAAATACACGTAATTTATGTTCATCTGCTAGGGTCGTACTCCAACTTTCGGAACCGTAAATATTACCGGCAGAATAACCGTTCTGTATATTTTTAATTTCAATTTCCTTGATATTAATCGCGATGTTAGAAGTTTTTGGACTGAATAGAAACACGCGTTCCCCGATACTAAGCGACTTTTTATTTCTTCAGTGACCTCATTTTTGCTTGTTACGTATGCTCCCAAGTATTTAAATTTGTTTACTTTCTCTATGACCTCATCCCTAATTCTTATGTTTTTTTTATTTCCTTCATTTCCTGTGTTTCGGCTTGTTATCATGTATTTTGTTTTATCTATGTTTATCTGTAGACCTATCTCATCGCACGGTTCTACTAAGGCATCGGTGTTGCTTTGTAGTGCATCTATATCGTCCCCCAATAAATCTACATCATCCGCTTATACAAACAGTTGATTCAAACCATTCAATGATAGTCCTTTTTTATTTATTAATTTTTTTTACTAAATAAATAAAATATTTTCCCACTCAAAAGAGTTCCTTGTTAACAAATAGCGATTCATTTGTAATATACAAGGAAGGACTTTTAAAATATAGCTGAGGACTTTCCAAAACTTTCAGTAATTGTCTCTCCACATCATATTGCACGACTTAAAATAATAATGTATCCCAGTTGTTGACGCTTCAATAAAAGAGCTTCTACATATGATAGCTAATAATAGTATATTAGAACTCGTGGAAGCAATAACAAGAGAATATCTTATTTCGGACGAACTCAACTTGTGATCTCCCAAAATGTAGCAGCGTATTCATCATTAACACAAGAAAATAAAGTCTAAACTCCAATCTACAAGATCTTAAGCATTTCCTGCGGTTTACTTTTCCTCTCTTTTCGTAGGTTTTTAAAGTAATAGATAAAATGCTCCAGAAACAATACGCTTTCAACCGCTACGAAGAAATTTGTTCTTTTAAACATGCTGGACTCTCGTCATAATTTTGAATATACGCAATCTCTCTTAACATTTTCGTGAAGGAATCTTATTCAGATCAGAGAATAATTAGTACCGTAGAATTAATAGCATAATAGGAAGAACAGGAAAATAAGCGTGTTACCTTTCACTCATTTAATTAGAACGGAACTACTTAAGAAGTCACTGTGACCTTCAAGCTCTTTCTCTTCGAAGCAACTGATCCGGTGATAACCAAATGTAGCACAGAGATGACGTCCATCATCAAATAGGATTCTGGGTAAATAAAATTGAAAATCGGACACGATATGGAGAAATGATTATATCGAAAGACTTGAAGAAATTTATCTTCATTGAGAAAAAAAACTTACGGCGTATTTAAACGCGAACGTGGTCGACAGATGACTCGGGGAAACAAAATTTCGAGAGAAAAAAATCACTATTATACACACAAGTAATTAATAGCATAGAATATAATTGTATTAGAATGTATCCTAAATATGTTTGTTAGCAACAGTAGCAGCGCAAAGCGGGATGGGGGTGAACGGGGTCCCTGCCCCGAAACCCCAAGTATCGAGTGGGTCCCCGCTGCTCAACAGTTGGACGATATCGAAAAAACGAAAAAAAAATAGAAAATAAACCCGAAAACCATCTTATGTTGTAGTAAAATGTCAATGTAAAATAATCTTTATATTAAACATCACTAGATTGTAATTACTAGTTCATATAAATCTTCATACTCACGAATCGATAATTTATTTTACTAACTGCGAAGATATATCCACATCCGCCATGCGCCCTTAATGGCGCGTGATGAGCACACAGGTAATTTAAGTTATTTATGAAAGATGATTGTGAGAAAGTGGAATTGTCTGACTAGTAACTTGAATGAACAAGATGTAAATGTAATTCTATTGTTGATTAAACATTATATATTTTTTACTCAATATCAATATAATGCAATATTAATATATCTTTTTAGTTTCTAGTTTTTTTTATGGAAGAAAGGCTGAAGATGAATGACAGCCGCAAGGTTCATAAATAGATAGAGGACGTCATTTTGAATGTTTACCTTTACTCCGAGGTCGTAGAACTGACAAAGCTACATCGCTAAATCATGTCAAGCAACAATAAAAATAGTTATATCGATTATTCTGGGGTAAAATATGCGGTAGGTTCCCATTCGGTTCGTCCCGGTGGTAACTGCTTCAGAGCGCTCCAAGAACAAGCTTAATAAAGACTTAAAGAATGGGAACGTGGAAGACTTGTTCAAAACGGGCGCTCTTCAAACGGTGGTACGCGAGACTGAGACGTACAGGATGGACATACTAGCCTTACACGAAATCCGGTGGGATGTTCAAGGTAGCATTCGACAGGGGGAATACACTCTCTTCTAAGGGGGTAACTCAGTCATATTATTGTGTAATGAATTTCTCATTATGTACTCACGAAACAGTACGTTTTTCGTAGTTTAAAATGTAGAATTCGTGAATGGATGGATGACTAATCTACATTCCGATACGCATTCGATGATGCGAACTGATCAAAATAGTATCCAAATGTGATTGTCGAATCAGAAATAATTCCGGTTTTTAAGGCGCTTTTTCGCCCAAAATTGAATATTAAAGTTGATTTCTAGTACACTATTATATGGCAAAGTGAAGGTACAGAGCATGAATGCTTCCTTAATATTTTATAAATTAGGGATGAATAATGTTTGTGCGTGCTTTCGTAACACTTATAAAGAATACTTGTTAAACATTATTCTTTATTGCCATCAGAATTATGAAAAACGACTGTACTACTGTATGATAGTTAATATGCTTAAATAATAAGAGATGAAGATAGCTTTATAAGCTCTTCACACACACACACACAGAAAAGTGGTACGTTCTGCAAGATGCTTAGCTCCATAATGGAATGAAAAGAAGAGAGATTGGAGCTTCGAAGCAGTCATATTGACAACTGAATGCTGGAAATATATATATAAAATTAGCTTTCTTAAAATATATCTTATCAACTTTACGTATTCACATCTTTCTTTGGCACTCTGGTGGTAATATAAAATTTACGAAAGCGTACATGAGCATTACTCCTCCCTAAATTTGCACCAAAATTTGTAGCCACCAAATATCAACTTTCAAATTATTATCGTAGTTTCGCCTTACATAAGTGTATAACGTACGATTTGTTTTAAATATATTACCTCCACCAGACAATATGCATAAAATAAGATTTTTTAGATCTTCAAATATTCATAAAGAATTAAGGAAGAATTAAAGAAAAGTTTAACCTTCAACATACTTTGATATGTTACATATGCACAAAAAATCAACTTGATATTCAGTCACTTCCGAGCTAAAAAAAAAGCTATGAAACCCGGAATTGTATCTATTTTAATAAAGACATTTGAACAGTTCGATTACGTGCCCCGCAATACAAAATTGACTGCTAATAATTAATAGACTGATATAAATATAAAACAATACTCGTTTTCAGCTATTCTTATATAAACGTTAAAAAGAAATATTGTTTTTGAAATCGATTATTACTTGTGAGCTGCAAAGTTCGAGCGTACAATTATCGTACACGAAGTGCCTGCAAATTAGTATATCTACTGTATTATCCCAATTTTCATTTGAGGACATGGCCATTTGTGCCTCCCGTGGACACACCCCTGGATTGCTCTTATTCTAAATAGTGTGTCTTTTAAAAAGGAGTCATGCCGTAGCAGCACAATATTGTTCACAGAACTCACGAGGTATACATGATTACTGTTGGACTACAAATCTAAAAAAGAATGTTAAGTATTTATATGTATATTTAAGACACAAAATTCATTTCGAAAAGATTCGTTGCGGAATAGTTAGGCTAATAAAATGTTACCATATTGTTGTTGTTGAGCTGCGTTTACATGAATGCATCTCTGAACCTAACAAAAATAATTTTAACTCGTGCCTTGAAGAGGACAAAGCTTCTATCTACTATAATGCTAATTGTACCGAAGGTCAAACACGGAATTCAGCACTTTATGGGAAAATCTATATTGTGGAACAAAATTACACCAAGTTTTTCTGGCTAATTATATGAATTTTATGTTATTTCTTAGCAGAAATTACAAAATTAGGTACTGGACATTATTTATGACGTAAAAATTTAATTCTTACAAAAATTGGACTTAGAACGTGTTAGTTTAAGCAGTCGAACAGTGAATGGAAACCTTATTCTCATCGTACGATAATAGACCATATAACGATATAAATTAAGTGCGCAACAGTGTATTAATGTAGGGAAAATTGAAAACTAAGGCTCCGGCAATAGTGCCGAAGTGGAAAGAGTGCGAGTATCCAGTTGATATATTAACATTATTACTATTGATATAACAGTTTTCTAGTGAATATATTATGACATATAATTTACCTGTAATTGCGAAATGTATTGATACATTACAGATAGACCTGCATCAACTTAAAGGACGATTACATTTGTCATCATTACATGAGGCATTTAATGGGATTTAGGACTATTACCAACTGAACTACTTTCGATTGAACAAGACTTCCACCTAAAAAATCATTTTTGAAAATACAAAATAGCACTAAAGTGAAACGAGTGTTACAAAAATGTAAAGGAACTATATTTTACGAAACACATCAAGAACAACACGTGCTGACTATTAGTGAAGTGATTCCTGACCAAATTATAGTGGAAATTTGGATTGTACCTCTGGAGGTGACTATCGATGAGATACGACTATATTTCAGTTATTATGGAGCAGTAAATAATGTAAAACGTATAAGCTATCCTAATAATGGTGTTTATGCATATACGGTCTACACAGGCAAGTGTTTGGTATCATTTACAAAGTTACATTGTGAACATCCTAATTAGAATACAATTACGCATCCAAGGCCAAGAAGGAAAAATGAAACATTATAGCAAACTAGTACTGTACATATAAAGGACATTAACAACGCAAATGAATCTGGAATCAACTTATGTACAAAAGAAGAACAATTTCTTCATTTGTTAGCCACTTTGAATACCAAGAAACATGATAAATATCCAATGCGTGGTAACCCTGCTCCTGCCTCCCACCAACCTTTACAGCTGGCAAACAGCGAATATGAGCACTCTTGACAAAAAAGTGCTAACAGCCAAGGTCATTTAGAAGCCGATTTCTCCCTATTATACGAAACAGCTGATTGTCAAGAGCGAAAACTATAGGCGACTCGGTTACAAGATAGTGAACAAAGTATTGTGACTGTTCAGACAGATGTTTAAAACGTTAACTTAATTGGTAGTGATAATAACGTTATGCAAATTTCTGTTCCTACATTGCAGTTGTTTGAACCCCCCAGTGCAAGTTTGAGAAGTGGAGTGTAAAAGTGTACCGATTACAACTACGCTATCAGAAGTACAAAGTGAAATTAGTGATACACATACTAATCTCAGTAGTGTGAGTATTTTCGCAAAGAAAAAAGAAACATCAACGGAAAATCCAACGACGAAACAAAAAAGTAAAAGTACGAGAAATGGAAACGGGTCCTAAAACCAGATCCCAAATGGCCGGTGACAGTAATGAGCTCAGTAAGAATTCTTGTAACAGTGAGTATATACAGTAGTCAGAATACTTAAATTCAGGTACGTATATTATAGTTATTTCCATTTAGAACAATATTTTACTTTTCAACATGATGCAAATTGTCAAACTATACATTTTTGTGAGTGTAGCAGTATATATAATTAATAGCATGACAATAACATTGGAAATTTCATCAATGAACATTTGTCGTGCCCATAATGAGACAAAAATTATGCATTTAACACAATATGTTAAACAAAATGGATTACACGTTCTTACAGCACAGGAAATAGTGTTGCCCATGTGGGATATTCGTACATACACGAATAGTCTTACTTATAATTTGCAAACACAAACAGGCCTTGTACTTTTCTTACGTCAAGATTTAAGTTATCAAGACATGTTTATGCATGAGTCGGGTAGACTCATTACATTAGTTGTACAAAATTGAATTGCCATTATTGTAGTGTACTTACATAGTGGCACATACAATAAATTTCATAGAGACCTACTTTTGGAAAGTGTAGTGTCTATCGAGCTTCAAAACTATCACAAGTACCCAACTAACCTTCTGGGTGACGTAAACACAACTAGAAATTCAAAAGACAGTTTGGCAGCCGAAAACATAAGTTTAGTGCTTCAACAAATTTATAAGGAATTTCATCTAATAGATGGATGGGAAAGACTTCATCATCAACTCCCTGGTGGAACATCTTTTTACCCCCAAGGATGGTCTCGATTGGACATAATATATTTCTCGCAACAGTTTAATCAACTCATTAAAAGATTGAGAAAACTTGTGTTTCTTTCTCAGATCATCTTCTAATTTGGGCATACTACAAGCAAATATAGTAGGTCTCCTAGTTATATGTGGAAATTAAATCCTACTGTATGTGAAAATATCGGATATCAAGAAATAATATATGAATTGTGGCAAACGTATAATCAACAAATGTCTAGAAATATTAACTTACAGTTATGGTGGATTAGATTTAAATCAGCTGTCAAATTTGTAACAATTGCTTTTTCTAAAAGTGTTTAACAACGAGACAAAGCGCTATTAAATAATAAATGTCTAGCTTTAAGATTATATAATGAACTTGCTCAAGAGGATAGTATTTGGTTAACAAAGGCCAAGCAACTTCAATCCCAAATAAGATTGTTACATGAAAAAACGTATACAGGGTGTTCATATTAGGTCGAAGCTGAATCAAGTGAACACATCTGAACCTCCGATTTTTTCAGGATTAACTAATGAACGAAAATGAGCAAACACAAAGCTTATTAACGAATTTATTGATACTTCAGGACAAAAATATATAGGTAGTGTCATTTACATTGCAATCGGAAATCATTATAAACAATTTTTCAACAGCAATCAACAGTAGAGGATAATAATTTGCTTAATTATATCCAATGGCCAACTTTAACCATAAAACAACAAAATTATTTAAGCAAACCAATTATTTCTGATGAAATTATTAATGCAATTGCGGCGATGAATATTCAATCATCCCTGATGGAATTGGTTTAAAATTCTACAAACAATTCCAACGGGTATTGGTTCCCTTTATCACTACTTTATACAATCAATTTCTTAATCAAAGACAAGTGGTAAGACAATTCTCACAAGTTACAGGAATTCTGTTACCAAAGACGGTAGCAAAACTTCATGCTAGTAAATATCGTCTTATATCATTACTCAATATAGATTATAAAATACTCACTAAATTACTAAATGAAAGATTACGCCCAGCGATGAGCACTCTCTTAGAGAAATGCCAAGGTGGCGGAACAAATGCACAACCCATGCACGTCTTATTGTCTACAATAAGAGATGTAATACAGGCGTATCAACATAAAATTACGCCGGAATTTGCTCTATGCATTACTGATTTTGAAAATACTTTCTCATTAATCAATATTTCATATCTATTAAATGTTCCTCGAAAGTACAACTTTCCTAAACAAATAATTGGGCTTTTAAGTAATCTTTACAAAGTTCGTACAATACGATTAAATATTAATAATAGAATTATGACTGAATTTAGAATGGAGAGAGGTTTGCATCAGGGGAGTTCTATCTTTACAAATCTGTTTAATTTAGGAATGACACCTTTGGTTCAATGTATTACTCAGAAATTAGTAGGTATTAGTTTACATCTCATCTCATTAAAAGCAATCATCTTTATAGATTGTAATGGAAACCTTAAAACAATTTAATATCTAATATAAAACCGAATTCGGAGAACACTAAAATATTTCCATTTAAAACTAACATCAAACAGGAATGGAAACTATATGGAACAGTGGTCACTAAACCTATTTTTTTATGTATTTTTTTGGGAAAATGCAATACCCCGTAATGCAGAGGAATTAGTGAGACAAATAATCTGGCATCTACAGAGATATAAATATTGTTTTCAGGAAGACGTTGGCAATTATCTGTCAGCGAATAGGAGCATTTATTTGGTATCAATACAAATTAAGAGTTCATAGAAATACGTGTTATCTGCCCTTGGAAAAGGGGGGGTTTAGGATTAAGAAATGTGTAGCAGCAAGGAGGAGCGTTACTCTTCCATCGAACTATGTAATTAATGGCTAAATTTGCTGACACCTTTTCAGTACAAATTATCACAGAAATTTTTCGAAAAATTGACGAAACGTATCCATTAAATATAGTAGATTGGCGCACACTTATGCCATATCTAACGAACACATGTATAGATATAATGTATGGTTACGTTGCTAAAGTACAAATTGAAATAATGTCTGAAAAACAATTGTATTTATATTTTGCTAAAGAATTACATCCATATGAACCCGCAATTCAAAGACATTTTCCAATGGTTCAAAGGGATGAAGTATGACAAATGATTACAATGTTACACTATAATCCAGTAGTGTTTAATTCTGAATACCGAATAATACACCAAATCTATCCACTAAATAATAATTTATATCAAATCTTATAGGTAAAAATTGAACATTAATTCCTGGTGGGTGTGCAAAATGCGTTAAATCAAAAATCGTAAAAAGTAATCAATATCATGATATAACGCATTCTGCACACCCATTTCTGTTTCGATCTCAGATAACACACAATAGACCTCTTCATAAAGTCGCCACTATTGATATTATGACCTACTGCATTATACACAAGCGTTCATCTCATATTTTTCCATCGAGTTTTTGCGGATTACCCAATTCGGACTTTACGCACTTTGCACACCCACCTACCAATTAAGAAGTTGTGAGTTAAGTTCTCACCGGTGATTCACACGGAATTGGATTTTGATTTTGGAACCAGGGCCGCGTGCATCACGGGTGATGCACACAACATTCCCTCCTCCTTCGTTGTTCTGTGTGTCACTGCTGTGTGCCACTAGCAGAAAAACCCAATGATAGATCCAATCGTCTTGTTGGAACGACAAGAAAAAAATTGCAGAGAAATGTCAATTGATGTAGGGCGGAAGAAACTTAAATGGTGAAGAAACTAAAAAGGTGAAATAACTGCTCAAATAAATATTTATGTAGTCTTTGTTCTAAAATGAAAAAAAATAGAACGGTGTTCTAATGTTGAGTACCAAGAGCAAATGGTTGAAGCTCGTACACGTGGAGGACTAGTATTAAAACCGGAGACTGTTCTTTCATATAAGAAAGGAATGTTTTTCATTGATATTTCCGACCTGATATCTTCATAATTCTCAGCTTAGCGAAGGAACGACAAATGACATAGGAAAATCGCCATAGCACGTGAGTGTTGTACAAAACTGTTACAGGTGACGACAAAAGCAAACCACTGCTTTCAAAAAACAACTTGTTCTGATATTCAAAATTCTATTCAAGGTCTTAGAATACCACAGCAGTAAAATATCTGGCAATAATCGGTCTCATCTCCTCACCAGCTTGAAGCTTGTATATTTGCTGTATAACTGAATATTTTGTAATAACTTAGTAAAAACGTTTAGACTGTCATTATGTAAACAACTGGGGATTAAAAGGAAAGACAATATTTACTTCATTTCTTGAATACGCCTTCACAATTACCTAAGAAGTAATTACGCAAAACAATAAGTAAAATGTTCATACGATTTAAATACAATAACGCACTGAAGCCAGAAACCAACAAGTTGGTATAACTTTCTGGGGCCTTACGAGTAGACGTCACTATCAAAGGCATTGTGTCGTGCATCATGGCTGATCTACACGACCTTAGAAAAGAAAACTACTGTGAATCATCGGTGATGCACATGGCCTCATAAAGTAGTAATCCTGTGTATCACCTGTGATGTTTGTAAGTGTGTTTGTTGGATGCTCCAAGATATTTTCTTTTCTCTCCAGTTTCTTGCTTCTCTTATTGCAATCCCATTTTCTTGTCCTTTGCATTGCCGGTCTTTTAGTGCCTTCCTTTTCAGTTATCTTTATTTTGGTCGCATCCGTGGAGGTTCGTTGCCTTTCTGTTTCTCGTTTTCTTTGTTAATGTCAGAGCTGTCTCTTCTTGTTGTTAGTTCCTATTATCATTATTTAGTAGTATTTGGTATGTGATGTTGTGTTTCTTGATTTGATAGTTCCTTTTTATTGGTAGGTTTATTCTGATAAATGTCCTGTCCCTTGCCGAGGAGATGTATTTCGTTTTTAGTGTGTCAATATAATCTTCTATTGAGGCTATTTGTACTTTTTGGTAGAACTCATTTTCATCTTTTGGGAAGGACTGATCCAGATTCTTTCGAATTTTCTCAGTGGTTCTATGTTCATGGATGAGTGATATAGTTGCTGGCTGTAGGAGACTATTGCTCTTGTAGGGGGTTCCTAGAAGTTTTCTGAACTAAAGATAGGTCGAAATTACCATGAATAGGACGACTTTCCACTAGAAAACAATAATTTATTTGCTGCATCTCAAATCAGCAAGTTTAGTCTCTGAGAGAATCATGCTGCATCAGTTCTAAAGTTCCCGGTGTTAGACATATAAAGCTCTACATTTCATTTTCCCTCACCTTCTCCGAAACTATACAGATTTCGAAAATTTGTCAGAGGAATTTTAGTCTTGCTTTCATGTGACTAATCGCCTCTCGAAGTTTGTCGCTGTCCGAAAAGTGTTTTGCTGATCACAAACTGGTTTATATTTTACCGTAAACATGACAGAGAGGTAAAACCGGTTCCAAAGGTTTGGAAATCTAACTAAATTTAATGGGCAACAGTAAAAGACATAAATATCCTTGGTGGTACGTAGCACATCTAGTTGACATTCAATTTCTGCCTTTATATTATCCAATATCGCAGGAGGAATCGTCGCAATGACTGCGGATATCCTTTGTTGGACAGTTGCAGGATCTGATGTAGGGGTACTGTAGACATTCCCCTTGACATAACTTCATAGAAAAAAATCTAATTGTGATACGTCAGGAGAGTGTGGAGGCCAAGCTCTCGGGCAATCACGACTGATCCATCGTCCAGGAAAGATCGTATCAAGATAGGCACGAAACTCCACACCGCAATGAGACGGTGCACCATCATATTGAAAAACAACATCTGAGTGATACTCAAGCAACTGAGGGATAACAAACGATTCTAACATGTCAAGGTACACTGGAGATGTAAACGTGTCCTCAACAAAAAAGAATGTCCAAATAATTTTCCAATTTGTGAACATTTCTGGTGTCCTGGACACTGTAAGTGCTACACGTCATTCACGTTACTGAAACATGTGACAATAAAAAAAACTTGGTTAGTTTTCCAACATTTTGGCACCAGCTTTATATCTCTGATATAAATAGTTTCTAATCAGGGAAAGAGTTTTCGGACACCCAAGGCAAATGCACAGAATAAGTGGTAGGAACCTAATTCAAAATTCTTCATTATTTACATGCGACGACACTCTGACAAGATCAACGGAGAAGAAAAAAACTGCACGTGGTCACGTGGCATTGTTTGTAGGGTCAAGTGCATCGAAAGTTAAGTGGCTTTGGAGAGTACACTCACATATTTGTGTTATTTGTGCCACCTCCTGTTTTTATATTGGTTATAATTAAAGGGGAAATAAAATCGAAATTAAAGTTTGAATAGAAAGATTGTTTTCTGTATGGTAAAGATGATAACAGAGAATGTTTTAGTCTTAAATTTGAATCCTATGTGACTTTCCTTTCCGCTGAGAGAACTATATTAATATAAAGTATGGTGGACCCTAATAAAACAATCTAAATTTTCTTAATAAGAGACAGCATGTTTGTATCTGGTGTAGTAAAAAGTAATCCATTAT
>JAGDQP010047987.1:0-14873 GCA_022664845.1 Lepisma saccharinum
CCCTTGTGAATACTGTAGAAGTCTTTTTTATTTTTTTACAGTTATACTGTAAATTTAATTTCCGCTTCGGTAAAGTTTGATAAATTTACAAAAGTACATAATGTGTTATCAGCAGCATTAATATATTTACATGACTTTGTTATACATGATTTTTCTCTAAGTCTAGATGATAGGCAACCCAACCTTGAAGATAGGTAGAGTCGTCGGCGGCTGATTCTGAGAGTTTGTGCGTGAAAGAGCAAGGGTTGGAAGTTTTCTTTCTTCAAGAAAAAACATTATCACATGTCCTGGCGTCTGGAAACATATTTAAAATTTCTTGTAGTATGTAGCAAACAATAATAAAAAAAGCTTAAGAGAGGCACATTTCAAACCCCAAAACAGGGAACCTAACACTATTTTTACTTTAGGTGAACCGCAAGTTGAAATTTTCTGAAAGGTGTAATTTAAATTATCCTAGAAAAGATCCTTACCAAGCATGCAGAAACGAAAAAAAATTGAAACCCGTGGTTGCTATGTAATTATTTCTTCTTTAATGAATCGAGTACAATACGGAAATGATATGTGTAATTACAAATCACTGTACTGATTCCATAGAACATTAACGTTATACGCCAAAGACAACAGAAAACGTCTTTTTCTATCAGCTGTTAATAGTGCAGCACGATATTCATGCTTTATAATTTCTGATAAAAGGTTATTAACATTCATCATTTACAAAGATGGTGTTAATAGCAAATTACACAAAATACGTTGCGTGCGAAGTTATTGTAAATGTAATTTCTCTTTATATATATTCAACAGAGACAGATAAAAGAATAGATCTTTGAGCATCATATGGAGAATACCTAAGATAAATGAAGATTTTTCTCTTTTCAGATAAATATTTGTGTGTTTGCGTGCATGTGATAAACAATGATACGAACATGTTTTGTTTCGAGCGGTCGTACTTAGTAGTGCGTTGATTTCGTATTCGTTTATCACATGGTCTTCCGTTCGCTACCAGCGGCTGAGTGTTTGGGTTTAGGTTTTCCCAGTGTTTTCCTCAGTCACACCAGGCATGTACCGGGATGGTACTTTTAATTTAGGACCTAACCGACTCACTACCGCATTTCGCCCAACCTTATCCCGGGGTGAACCATAGGTGTCTAAAGCTATAAATGAAATTCAAATCCAACGAGTATAATATGTAAATGGTATTCTGTTCTCCTTAATGCTGGGTCAATATGACCGAGATGAATCGAGTGGCCGTAGCTCGGTTGATGCAGCAATCGAAAGGTTCTGGGATGATACCCGGAGCAGTCTATCCTGACTGAGGTAGCACAGGCAAGTTTCCTCACAACACCAAAGAGCTAGTGTTTATATTATTCGCAGATATAAAATAGACACACACAAAGACAGAGAGTGTGGGAAAAAAGGAATCAGTAAGAAACAAAAACGAAAAGGAACGACGAAGTCGTGAAAAGAGAGATAGAGAGAAAGATCAATGAAATACATTGAAACTAGATTGATTTATTATGCTAAAGAACAAACACACTGTTTACTTTCTTATTCTAGCTAGTGATGCATCTTATCTCGACAACCTGAGAATAATCTCTGATTGAGTTCTGTAGATAGTTAAAGCTATCAATTTATTCAAAAAAATTCCACCGCGCTGGGTGAGAATCGAACCGAATGAAAGTCCAAGACGGTACCCACTGCACCACACATTACATTCCCCACATGTTAGTTTTTCTGTGTTAAAGGAATACAAGAAAAGTGGACGCTTCAGATCAATGACTTGTTCGTAATTGTGATGTTAACACGTACAGAGTTTATTCCAAACAATATTCGTAAATCATTATCATCATCTTCTTCTACAAGGACAAATTTTTTCCCACAGTAGGAGATTCGGTGCGGTGTCTCCACATTCATTACGATTCAACGTTTAAGAAAAGTTACTATTCGATTATTCACTTTTGCATTGTAAAAATATCTTTAGAAGCAAAGTGGGTTGAATCTCTGTTGCTCTGTTTCGATGGTCAGAAGTAGTCCACAATACCTCTAAATTATTCCTTCACCTGAAGTGAAAAGTCCAGAAATATTATTACGTTCAGGTTTTGATTTACGTTGCGGAACAGCTGTCTTTGTTTCTGTAAAGTCTCTACGCTAAACTACGTGAAAATGTAATCAGTCAAAGACGTATAGACAAATTCACATTCATATTTGTAGACTGAGAGTGAAAGAAATGTAAACAGAGTTTGTTGTTATGATCGAGAAGACACAACAGAAACTACAAAAGGAAACGGTTACGGAATAAAACACGTATAGCCGTAGTGATAAACGTTTTCTTTTAGCGTTGTTAGTCACTTAGTCACTCGCTAGTACAGCGCTAGTCACTCAAAGAAACGTTTCTGAATACGACTGGCGGAGAAAACGATTCCATTGAAAGTTGATAATTGAGAGTTTAGAGAATACGGAATTGATCAATAAAAGAATGGGGATATGTTTTGTTTCTATGTAACTGTTGTTAATTGTTGACATTGTTCGTGTTTTGAGGATGTACGTATACATAATACAAAGCCCTTTATATGTTCATGTGCTATGATTCAGGTACGTATTCAGATTCAAGTTGTATTGAAGGTGGGGATTTAATAAGATGTAAGGTTGTAACGTTCGTAAAATCGAAGTTATGGGATCGTAGGAGAAACAGTCCCGAGAATGGACCTGCATTGTAAACTGTATCCAATATACGGAAGCGTTCCCTTCGAAATGCGGTATATTGAGGACATTGAAATGTGATGTGTTCAATATCACCAATTGATCTATCACACGTACAATTTGAGCGTAGGTCGTTGTTTTTGACGGTATTGTTGGAGAGAAGTGTGGGCTGTATATAGTCGAAGCAGTATCATTTGAACGATTTGAGTTCTGGATCAGATTTTAGTATGGAACCACGGTTGTCAAAGTGGATTAGGTACGATTTGCCAATAACAGTTACCAAGTCCCCGTCCGTTGACCTTGTACCAGTTGGGACTTCGTTGAGAATATTGATCGTTGATAAGTTCGGAGTACGTTGCTGCTGGTAATAAAATATTTGCTTGGGTTCCTTCAAAGGCACCTCTTCGGACTAAATTATCCGATGTTTGTCCGGGAAGTTATTGTGGCCAGGAACATATATAAAAATGGACCTTACACTGTAGTGAATGTAATTTCGTAACTAGAGTATATGTATTGAATTGCATCCAGGTAAGTTTAACTGACCATTGTGATTTTTCTAGTCTAAATTCAACTCCTCTGTGAAATTTGTTGTTTGAAAATATGTAGGAGGGTCTGCCGATTTCCCATAGTTTCTGCTTCATGAACGGCTGTTCCACGCGGCAGCTTGTAATGTGCTTCATAACCCAATTGTGGTGCGCAAAGTTTGATACCAACATGAGTTTCTTGCTTGGATCCATCGGAGTAAAAGAATGTTGTATTAGGAAAATTTTCATGAATGTAATGCTCAAAGACGTTATTGGTAATCGTAGGAATTGCTTGACGTATAATTGCAGGATGATATTGAGGTTTATGTATGCGTAAAAGTGATGTAAGTGAATTAGTTGGGCATATAGCATGGGGATGATTGGAACCGTTGGATTGTTGGGAGCAAATGTTGGACATCATTATAAGCTTTATAGATCTAATATAAGACGTTGTGGTGAGGTAAGGTTCGACGAGTATTGGTTAGAAGTTTCAACGTAGGAAGAAGGAATGATTTCGTACAGCAAGTGGTGACATGCGTTGTACTTTGCTGTCGAAAGATTCAGTTCTTACTTCCTCAAAGAGAGCTGATTTAGGAGTGTGCGAAGGTTGCTTAAATATGTATTTCTTATCTTGGTTTACGTTTTGATTTTTAGCTATCGTGGCGGGAGTTATTTTAGTTCATTAAGCCTTAAGAGAAGATGTGTTGTATTTTTTTACTTCTGATCCCCAATGTTTACCGCTCAGTCTACGTAGAAAGTTGAAGAATGTTTGTGCTTGTTGTTGAATAGATTGAAATTGCTTGCGCCAGTTTAGCTAGTAATTCAAACGCAATCCCAGATATTTAATACTGCTGACCGTAGGTAAGCGGTGAATGGAAATATGAAGGTTTGGGATACGTAATGGACGTTGCCGAGTAAACTTGTGTCTTGGGAACCTTTATTGTCAAACCATTTGAATTGCATCATTCGGACAAAGTATTTAAGGCTTCTTGAAGTTTTGTAACACCTTGGTCGATGTTTGAAGTTCAATGTGTAAAGGTACTAAAGTAGCGGTGCAAGGATCAGCTTATGCAACTCCACGAGAGCTGAGGCGAGGACTACTAATATTATTGCCCACTTTAATTTGAATTATTCTGTTAATCAGCCAATTATGTACTATGCGGCGAAAGATGTTATGGATATCAAATTTCGCCATAAATTTGATTAAATGGTCCAGTAGAATGGAATCATAAGCGGAACTTTAATCGATGGTTACTTCAATGACGTATTCTCGGTATTGAATGGCATTCCAAATGTAAATTACTGGGTTAGCCACAGAATCCATAGTATTGTATTCTTCTCTGAATTAAGTTATAGTGAGAGGAAAGAGCTAATGGTGTTCCATCCACCATTCAAGCCGTGCTAAAATTAACTTCTCAAATATTCCACGTCGGGAGCGCTATTATTCTTAATGGTTTTAAGAGTATAATGAAATTCTCGTGAAACCTAGCGATTCAAAACAGGTCAGACCTCAATCGAGAAGAACTATATCTTGACGCTTACATGTACTGACAAAAGCCTCCAGGATTTTCCCTGGTGTGTGAGAATTTCATCCCTGGTAGTTGATTCCGAATATCATCCCAACCAGGGATAAATCTTTATATTTCTACCCAAACAGATAGTAGGTTGAAAGTTTCAAACAAATACTAGTTTTATAATCCCTCTTCATAATTTATAACAAATCGAACACTGCCTAAACCTTTACCATGAGCATAATACAGATTAAAATGTTTACATTCGCAGGTAATATTGTCTAATGACACAGACATAAGTAATTGTTTAGGGCAGATATTTAAGCAGATTATGAGGTGACAGAATTAGCAGTAACAGCTTGTGTATAAGGGTATGAAATGAAACCTGTTGGTTTAACGTGAATAGAAAAATAGATTGTTTTTGTAGATTTGTACCTAATATACGAGAGCCTGTTAGTTCATTAACCTGACGCCGGATGCGGTGGTCGACTGACTTAATGCAGAAGGGTTTAGTTCACGGAGTGTCGGGAACGTGTCCCGGGTGGTGTTTGTGGAAACTTAAACTTAACTACTCGTACCAGGTGTATGCATAAGTTTTTGCCGGGTTTTGTGGTAAAGAAAACACGTAATTTTCAAGGGAAATTAATTTTGTTTTATTCAAAATATTGCCCATCGGCTTCTACACATTTCGCCCATCTTTCAGGTAATTGATGCATACCATGCCAGAAAAACTGCTTGTCTTCTGCGGCAAACCATTCGTAGAGCCATTTTCCAATGTATTCGAAATTGCTGAAGTGCTGCTCTGCGAGCGCGTCCCCCATTGATGTGAAGAGGTTATAGTCAGATGGCGCCAGGTGTGGGGAGTACGGAGGGTGCGGAAGGATGTCCCATCCAAGCGATTTCAAGGTGTCTTTCACTGGTTTTGCTGTGTGAGACGGTGCATTGTCGTGTAACACAATCACTTTGCCATGTCTTCGGGCCCATTCCGGTCGTCTTTCGATCAATGCGTGATTTAAATTAACCATTTGTTGGCGATAGCGTTGTGCATTAACGGGTTCTCCGGGTTTCAAGAGTTCATAATACACAATACCGCTCTGGTCCCACCAGACACAAAGCATGGTCTTCTTGCCGAAGCGATTTGGCCTTGGTATTGAAGGACCGACTTCGTCAGGTGAAAGCCACGATTTTTTCCGCTTCGGGTTTTCAAAATAAGTCGTCCATTTTTCGTCACCCGTCACAATTCGATACAAAAAGGATTTTCTTTCGTGGCGTTGGAGCAGCATTTCACAAGTGACTTTGCGATTTTCCATTTGACGTTCATTCAAATCGTGTGGGACCCATTTACCCAGTTTATTGATCTTCCCCATTGCTCGTAAACGTCTGCTGATTGTTTCTTGTGACACATTTAATGCTTTTGCCAATTGCTGTTGACTTTGAGTTGGGTCATCCTCCAATAACACCTACAATTGCTCGTTTTCGAACTTTTGTGGACTACCAGAGCGCGCACTGTCTTTCACATTGAAATCACCACTTTTAAATTGTCTCATATGTTCTAATCGATGGAGCGTGTTCACCATATGTTTCTACCAGCACACGATGACTTTCAACAGCCTTTTTCTTTTGATTAAATAAGAAAAGCAATGCGTGCCGCAAATGTTCTTTTTCAGGCACAAACTTCGACATGATCACTGAACGATAAAACAAAGACGCTAGTGTTTGGCGGACTCAACTTGTGTGTGTTTGTAGTTTAATGTCAGACGAACAAAATGATGTATGTGTCAAATGAATACGTTGCGTACTTTTCGCTGCGCCATCTCTTAGGTAAACTGGAAACTACTTATACACACACCTGGTAAACACGTTTTATTATGCAAAAAGAGTGTTAGTTTATTCAGACGTAGATTGGCCCATTTCTGGCTTTCTATTGCCCACCAAGGCGAATTCGGTATATATTTCTTACGCAGGTTGTTTGAGGCTCGAGATTTTTGTGCATGTGAAAGAATCTGCACACTGTGTCGTATTAATTGCTCGAGATCAGTAAAAGACATGGAATTTTGTTTTTGTTTAAATAATATATAATCTTGTATCACCTAAGTAGTAAAATCGGTCCAAGAGAGGATTCAAGGTAAGTTCAGTAGTTTTGGTCCTGGTAAAAGTTTAGAAGCTTAACTGTAGGCTGATGAGCGATTCTGCATAAAGGTAAGTATTGGATGACTATCTGATCCTCCTGTTTTATAGTACGCTTGCTACTGTACCAGCATCACTCTAATCAGTAGTCATATCAGGTGCAATAGGTCGTTGGTTAAAATTTGGTACACTTGTGTGTATGTGCTATCATTAAGAATAAAGAAAGGATGGTATACAACGCTTTCTATTAAAAATATTCCTGCTTGCTTTGTGTCAATGTAATACTTAGAGTATTCGGCAATGATGGAGGACGAAGCTGTATTTTTAAATAAATTAGTCTAAAATTGAGAAGTTGGTGTGTCGTCGGATGGAGGATAAATGTTCAAGAGTTGAAGTGAATCAACCTTGCACTTAAATAATGTTTATGGGTAATTATTCAATCTCGGTTAGACATTCATATGCGATAGATCCGTTTACGCAAATAGCGATGCCTCCATACTTGTCACAGCGAGTTTGAAGATGCATATGCGTGGTATGATGAGTCCAAACTTCGTGAAGGAGAATAACGTCAGGACGGTAGGTTTCAGCATAATTGGGATAAAAATACCTTACCGTAGTATTGACGTGCATTTCATAGAAATATGTAAAATTATGAACAATCATAATTAAAAAGGTTTTCCACTTTACGTATAATTGACGCACAAATGTTAGGTGTAAGAATTTTATCATTTAGTACGATGTGCTGTAGGATTATCTCGAGTTCATTATTCAGTAAAACTTTATAGGGTTGTTCTTGAGGTGGAGCTTTATTACGTGAGTTCGTAAATTGAAATATGGGTGAAGGAGGAGCCTGCGGTGAATTAACTTGAGTCGATGTAGTTGCTGCACGAGGTGATGAAGGTCGAGTTGTAGTTTTTTTTTTGCAGGCCGAGGAGGGTGAAGTGTCGCACCAAGGTTCGTATAACATGATTCTGTTGAATTGGTCGATTGACTTGGCTATTTTGGAGAAAGAGCAATCCGACTGCATCTAGAGTTTGAATTGTTGGAATGTTATGTAGGTATTGCAGAAACATGCTTATTGGGTAGGTCCCGTTGTGCTGGGGAGAAAATGAAGCAAGTCTAGCAGCAGACTGCATGGAGGAGGTAGTGGTCTGAAGATCCCTGGGCATTGCTTGGGGATCTTCTTTTGGGCTTCCTGAAATGAAATTTGTTCTCGAGTTATCACACGAAGTATTTGAATTTGATGTCTTTCTAGACAATTGGGATCGTCAGCGCAATGAGGTAAGCCACAATGGATACATTTCAAGGTTTTATTACATGTTATACGTGTCTTCGCATCGTTTGCAGCTTATTTGTTTTGATTTAAAATTACGTGATATATGCCCAAATCGGTAACATCCACCATGTTGGATAGAAGAAACTATGGATAAAGTGAAGATAACCACGTTTAGGTAAGATTTGAGTTTCAAAGGTAACAGCTACAAGCGGAATATTTTGTTTATTTCCGTCAGTAACTGTTCGTGGCATATGACGGACATGAAATATGAGCGCTCTGCTGTGCATGTACTGTAGGATTTCGGTTACGGAAACATCTCGCTGAATACGAACGACACCCATGGCCATAACTGCGTACTTGGGAATAAATGCCTTCCAGCCTTCTACTTCGATGATAGGATTGGTAAGCAAGTTCTCAGTGTTGGTACGTGTATCACAGGTAACTTTGTTAAGATTGCGGCTCAGAACTGTAATCTTTGTAATGCCTTATACAGTGTGCGGCTGATTGTTAATGGATGTTTTGATCCAAGTTCCTCGTAGGGTTTATCTTCACGAGTGGGTATTAGAAACGGACCATACTTATTTTAAGTGTTTGTTTGGAGACCACGTGGTGGAAGGGTTAGTACAAGTTTCATTTTGACCAGGTTGGTTATGTAAGTCTTGCTTGTGATAGTCTTGATTAGTTGAATTTGGTTTAATTTCCGAATTCGGAGTGACCATGACTACATCTTGATTTAGGATTCCTAGGTATTATCAAGTCTGTGGTCGGGGACCCAGGACCTTCCCATTAATTTGGTTGAACGTGTGCAGGCTTCGGAAATTCGAAGCTCCTGCCGAAAAATAAAAGCAGTGTTTATGAGAAAGATGATACAATATATAATAACGATATACACTATTCACTAAACTCAGTAAGGAAACAAAAGTCATAATTCACAAATGCTCGTGATTCAAATTCAAATTTATTGCGTTCTTCAGACCGTACAAGATGTACATTGGGTGCAACGGTATAGAACTTGTAATCATGAGTTACATAAGCATACACAATTTTAGTTATATAAAACGTAAACATAGACCAATGCCTTAAGATAGATGTACATAAGTAATTAAAAGTGATATACACAGATAAAAATAATACAGATACATATCGTCGTCGGAACTGCAATACCCGCTATGTGGCAAAACACAAATTTTTCAGGAAGGCCAAGAAACCGGTTTCTGTTCTACAGTCTTGAATACAATTTACTTACGTTAAAGTTGTTATATCTCAAAAAGGAGAAGTTATTTACACATGAATTTTTTCCACAGTATGCAGAGTACTCAGAACTATAAACTGGTGGAAAAACATGAAAAGTTAAAAAAATGCCACATAGGGGGTATTGCAGTTCCGACGACGATATATAAGTAATAGCTGAAGATACTATAAACAGATATGTTTTGTAAGGACACAACAGATATGTTTTGTAAGGCACCTTAGAACCAATAATATACGTGTTGCCATAATTATTACATCAATAATAATGATCTCAATGTTGTTTGTTTTCTAATGATCTTATATCACAAGATAGAAATTCTGTAGTTGAATAAAACGCTCCTTTCACCAGCATGTTGCGAACTATTTTTTTGAATTTTTGAGTTTCAGTAATATTTCTAACATGTATCGGAAGGTGATTGTAAAATTTTATACCTGTGTTAAAAATGGACCTCGAAATGTTGTTGTTCTATGTCTAATTTGAAATAAGTTGTCTTTGTTTCTTGTCTGGTAATTATGAACGTCAGAATTTTTTTGGAACTCATGTAGATATTCTTTCATAATGATTAGAACACTACAAATGTATAAATACAGGGAATTGTCATTATTTTAAGTTTCGGAAACAAGTTGCGGCACCTGAGTCGTTTTTTTTTTTGTGATTATTCTGACGATATATTTCTGAAGACGAAAAACTGCTTTTGATTTGGGTGAACCTCCCCAGAATGCAATTCCATATTTCGCCTGTGAGTAAAAAGTAGCAAAGTATAGTGACATAATTGATGCTGTATCTAGAATTGGGATTAGGGATCTGATGACATACGTGGTACAAGATATCTTTTTACACAATTGATTGATGTGATCATGCCATATCCATAATGATTCCTAAAAATTGTATGTTTTTTGTAAATGTACAATTTACATTGTTAATTCTTACGTTAGGCAAATTCTTTACCGTTGAGCGAGGCGGACGAAAATGCATGCATTTAGTCTTCTGGGAGTTCAGCGTTAATCTATTGCTATGGAACCATTGTTCTAGTTGAAAAGTAGTATTGTCGATGGTATTTTGTATATTAGAATCTTTACTGGCGGAAATTATTATGTTAGTGTCGTCAGCATACAAAATAGGTGTTTCGTGATTTATGTTCATCGATAAGTCATTTATATATAGAAGGAAAAGTATGAGCCCAAGTACTGAACCTTGGGGAACTCCTCTCTCATTTAGAAGTGATCTAGTGTATATTTTATGAATGTAAGATGGCGATTTTTGTGTGTAAGATAATTGGACAGCATGTGTTTGATCGGATGAGTACGATTGAGACAAATTATTAGCGATGCCTCTAATTCCATACCAGTCTAGTTTGCTTAAGAGAATTGAATGAACTACGCAGTCAAAGCTTTTCTTAAGTCGCAGATGATGCTTATAGGATTTCCGTTATCGATATCGTACGTAACCTTATGTAGAAATTCATGTACGGCTGTTTCTGTGGACTTTTTGCTGATGAAACCGTGTTGAGAACTGGATATTATATCATTACTTTTTAAGTATTTGTATAGTCTAATAGTCTATTATGCGTAATTTTCTCGACCAGTTTGGAAAATTTTGAGGACAGAAAAAGCGGTCTATAGCTGTTGACATCCGCTTTTGATCCCTTTTTATATAATGCTTTTATTATTGAATGCTTCACATATTTGGGAAACTTGCCGCGCTTGAAAGATTCGTTTATTATCTCGGCTAGTGGATGCGCAATAAGGCTTATACATCTTCTCAATATAAACTCTGGGACTTCATTCGGACATGCTGACTTTTTGTTCTTAAATTTACGAAAGACTAATATAATTTCTTCCGGTGTAGTTGGCACTATGAAGAAAGAGTTACACGCTGGGGCCTGATTAGTTCTTTTCTGACTTGGGGCTTTCGATATGTGCACTTCAGGAGAATAACGTGTTGACACCACTGTAACTTGTTCCACCCCTTATTTTGTTCACCTGGAACTTTAGAGTCATTTCTTTCCCATTTCGAGTGCTGCAACGACGGAATCAGGCAATCTGATTGGGTGAAAAATTGTAGTCTTTACACAAGGTATAATGAGTGAATATTTTAACCCAACGAGAACAAGCGCTGAGTCGTGATGTGTCAGGAATACGATTATTACTGACCTTGCGACTTCTGTCAACGCAAGAGAGTCGCACGCGTGAGTAAGTTAACGAGTTCTCGAGAATCTGTCCCCTGTAGGACCGAAGGACAAAACAATTATTCTATAGCACACGAAAACAGTCCTCATCTCCTTTCCTTCTTTCGATTGTGCAGCAAACAATTAAAGATTTCCTAAGAGAAATTTAGAATTCGTACACATTAATAAACTATTTTGTAAGTAAATGTTATGTTAGAATGGTTCTATTATTATTGAGTGAGAGCGACATTTGTCTTTTACAATGCACTTCATGAGGTTACCTTTAAGTGTACCGATAATAAATCTAACTGTAGATCTAAATAATTCCACGATACAAGAAATTAATTCAGCAAGTTATCAATCATACATAGTAAAATAAATGTACTGCTCATAAAGACGCACGAGAAAACAGGAAACGTCTGTTTTATTGTAATTTTTTTAAAAAAGTACTATCTGTGGCATAAATTATGAAAATCAAGCCGTAAAGATGTTCATAAATTATAACTCACTATTGTCATCGAGATCAAGAAAATTAAACGGAAAAACCATAGGGGATGTAGAGGTAATTAGGATCACATTTGACAATTGCAACTTTTATAATTAATTGCCAGAGAATGAAGTGGACTACATACCAATAACATATATATCATTTACTCAGCAGTAAAAATTCGCGTAGACAACAATGGTTTCTTCCACTGCAAAAAGTCAAGGACAATATAATGACGAAGTCACCAATCTGGAGACTACCTATAATGAAATGTGTAGAACTTGCATCGAATTCAATATGTGTGACATTCCTACCAAAGCACTTAGAAATATTGTAATAAAAATGTCTGTAAATGAGCATTGTAAATACCGACACTCTAATTGGGGCATAAAGTCTGTGGCGTTGATAATAAACACACAAAATAAAAAATAAAATACAGAAGGAACATATAAACATTTTATTTTTATTTTCTACCTTGCAAGGTATAATTTTCTATGGTCAGGGGGAAGGAGCAACCCCTTGCCCTCCCTAATGGGTGCTCTTGGCGCCAGACTGTTTTGTGTAAAATAGGCAGTAACGTTCAAATAAATATTTATAGGCTTTTACAATTTATGGATTTTGGCATAATTTCCACGGAGGGATTTGTGGTTCATTGCCCCCAATCATTCCAGAATTACTTAAATTTTTATTCTAAACGATAACTTTTAAAGTATTTCCCTCCCACCAGCGTCTCTCTCCTAAATCCGGCCATAATAATTTCCCATGAAACGTACATATAGGGTTTCCGCCAGGATTTTCAGTTTCGGGGGTGGGATGTAAAGTCAAAATTGGGAAGTTGTAAGTGAAGTTTTGTACGGTTTCTATCGATTTTTCACATCAAACAATTAATTTGGTGGTGGGAGATGTTGTCGAGACTTTTCGGGGTAAACACCCAAACAGAGGGTCTGGCGGAATCACTGCGCATATGTACAACTTCAAGAATTAAGATTTTCCAGTGTCTCTATTTATAGCACAATTTTCACATGTAAGGCCATTGAAGCTTTCATGGATATTAGATGATGGGCTATAATAATAATAATAATAATAATAATAATAATGAAGGAGGACTTAAAATCCAACGTCAACATATCAGCTCGATGTCTTGGAGTGCGAAACTAATAAAAAATATGAGAACTGCCACCAAACAACTGATTCGGGGGATTGACTGTGTATTTACTACCTAAATCCCAACATTATTATATTGAATGCTTACGCTCCAATCATTTTTACTTTTGTTGCGGTCATTAAATAACTTTAAGCGCTTTAAAATTCATTATATTTGTTCAATACTGATTCGTTAAATCCTTAGCCAAGGTTGGTAAAAACCCATCATTTGTCTTAAGCATTTCCCTAAATTTTGACTGGGCCCGCAAACATGGCGGACTTATATTTTGAAGTTCGGATTCATGTTCATAAGTTTGGCCAATCCTATAATTCCAGCATCCTTAGGTACTTGAATGACGTTTTCATAGTTAAGTAAAAAAAACGCAAGAAAACCAGGGGAAAAAAACAGTTTTTTTTTTTTCAATTTTTCGTGCTACTTTGGAAAAGAACGATTTTTTTTTTACTATTAGGCGGTCCCTGACAACAGTTTGTGATCAATGAATAAGTTAAAATGTTAGTTCATGTTCAAAACATACACTGAGAGAAAGAAATCCGCAATCGGACTGCCTCTAAGTCCTCTGACAAAGTTTTGAAGCATGTAAGTTTTCTCGGAGTTAGCCGAAGATGCCTAAGCTCCAAAAGTGAACAGAACTTTCGTCTCACGTACAAGGGTTCTAACGAGATAGATTGCATTGCATTCCTAATGTAAGTTGAAGTGTTTTGTACGTTTTTTAACGTAAGAACATTTAATTTGGTAGACCTAAACAACAAATGCATTAATAATAATAGTAATTCTATTGTCATTACGCCAGTATGGCAAAAGACAACGTCAAGCTAGATACAAAGATTAACAAAATATATATATTCATAGAGTGCACTGAATTACAAGAAGAAATTTACAATTTTCTAAACTTGTAGCCGTACTAACCGGTTATGTAGCTTTTTTAAAAACACAGTACCTGGTAAGTTCTTTAGAGCCTATTGGTAATCCCATAGGATCCCATATTTAACATGGGAATCCCATAACATGAATTGTATGAGCGGTAACAATGGGAAGCCCATGTCAATTGATTATCAACCATGATTCTTTGTGTTTTAGGGTAACAATTTTTTCTACGGGTATATTTCTGAGACTGTGTCTTACTATCATTTAGAAGAAAACCGTTTGCTGTAAACCATATAGCAGCATGAGATAGCGTATTAATATTTAATGCCATCAGAGACTTAAAGTCGTTGCTAGAATTTAAGAAAGCTGTGTCATCTGCGTTAAGAATGCTGTGTTAAGTAGTGAATATTAGTGATGAAAAAGCAAAAAATCAGATTTCGTCAATAAAACCAGGATTTGTTTTTTGTCTGTGGAAAAAAAAGAAACAAATTTTCCTGTTTTTTCTTCGGTCTTTAAAACACTACATTTTCACGTGTAATGATGTGAAGCTACCTTTTAGTTCTGGTTAAGCACAGTGTTTAAAAGGAAGTAAATTATTTATTTACAATTATACAGACGATTATTAACATACAATTTTTCCAGCATTAAGCATGTAATGATTTGTTGGGACTGAACGGTAATTTTACTTTTATGCTACTTTTACTAGCAAAGAACCCTTGTACAAAACACATAACGTTTTCATTTCTCTTAAAACATACATAGGGCCTAAAACTACTTTCCTATTCCTTAATTATGTAACATAT
>JAGDQP010047988.1:0-14872 GCA_022664845.1 Lepisma saccharinum
ATTGGGATGTACGAAGAAAGTCGACCAGGGCCTAGTGTGAAGGTACTATCCCTATAGTATGGTCGGCCACTGAGTTCGAACCTAGAACCTTCTGGATGGGCAGGCAACATTCTTCCAACTGAACTACCACCGCTTGGTCAGTTTTATTGCTTACTTAGACATACAATTATGATAGACAAGTGGCTGAATGGAGTGGGGTCATTCCATGTCAAATCGTCCAGCGCACGAGGAAAATTTACCCCAAAATGTTTGATATGACTGTAATTTGGTGTGTGGCTTCTGCTAGTCATATAATGGGAAAGTCTGAATGATTCCTGCAATGTGTCTACATGTTAACCATAACGTTCTATGACACAGGGTAGTTCAAAAGTCACAGTACAGCCTGGTAGCTCACAAATCGACAAGAAAATGAAGTCGTACCATACGAATGTGTACTTGTGGGGTGGACTACATTTTGGAGTACACTATCATCGCCATCTTGAAATCCGCCATATTGGATGGAGGACATGTTTTCGAATAGCAACTGGGCCATGTGACTTTACCAGACAACACGAACATGTTCCCAGAAAGTCATTCCAAATGTTAGATTTGACCTACCTGTTACGGTGTCGGAGTTATCTTCACTAATAGTTTGGAGTGCATATTATATTCATTTATCCAGCAAGCGCTCTTTCGTGCCATTAACTCCGACACCGTAACAGGTGGGTCAAATCTGACACATGGAAGTACTTTCTCGGAACATTCTCGTGTTGTATGATAAGCCACACGACCCACTTACCATTTGAAAAATTTGACCTCTATCCAATATGGTGGATTTCAAGATGGCGGCTACGTTGATCATGTGCTCCAAAATGTAGCCCCTACCTACCTCCCATTTCACATTTGTGTACTACGATGCTTCATGTCGCTTTGTGAGCTACCAGGCTGTACTGGGACTTTTGAACTACGCTGTGCCATAGAACTTTATAGCTCACATGTAGTCTTTATATTCTTGTTGGATACATATGCAGCACAATACTAATTATTTTTAAAGGAGACAAGACACCTCTCCAACTTTTTCTGTGTTTGTAGTACTTTTCATCTTCTTTCCAAAAATGTGTATATCATGTTAATGATACCTTTCCTTCTTTCACTTCTGCCTTTTTGATGTTAGCTAGATACGGAGAAAGTGTGAAAAAAGAAACCTAACTTTTACTGCAGGTAATACAAGAGATACTATTCCATAAAAGTATATGTGAATGCCTCATGCTAAGTCGAAACACTGTGGAAAGTTTGGAGGTCTTCTCTTTTTTTTCGTTCTGGCGCTCTGCAGATGTTCCTGTAGCATAGTAGTACAACCAGGTGTCTTGAGCGAACTTTATACACTTTTTCAAACCACTGTTATTTCTAAACTACTTAACATATTGCAATAATAATTCAGACTTCTCCATTATATGACTAACAAAAGGCTTATACCCAATTTTAGCTAAATCTGAGACTGTGGGTTACATACCCTGAATAAATTGACAATGAATCACCCAGTGTCGGCAGCGTCAGGCATAAAGGAAGCAGAAGGACAGAAGACTTACGGAACAGCAGGCGAAACCGACTGTTGGAACAGTAATAATGTAGGACTACACTGATGTAGTGCAACGTGTCGTATTTCTGGGCTGAACTGCTCACTTTAGCCTAAACTCAACACGTCTGAGAGATGACGTTCCTCAGCGATCACTCTTTCGGAGAAAGGGATAGGAAAGGTCAGTGCCTTGGTCGAAGTACCATCCCGGCATTCGCGTGGTGAAGGTATATGAGATTCCTGAAAAACGCCAGTCAGTATGGCCGGCTACGGGGCACTATCACGGATGTTTTACAACGTAAGTAGGTCACTAAATGTCACCAAATATTATGTTGCATCCACACAAGAGGGGATAGCTTGACCTTTTTTTTAACAAAGAAATTACGAACAGACAGATACAAATAGCAACGAAAAAAAAAATGTTTTTAGACAATTCAAAACTAGTGACATTTATGCTGAAACTTCTGTACTACAAACTAAAGAACAAGCGTATCTTGCAAAGAGTTGCTTTTCCATTAGACAACAAAATCAAATTTGTATGGCTTACAGAAATAATAATTGTAGTTTTATGCCCATATTATTAAATATATCAAATAATAAAAATATTCTCTATGCGTCAACTCTGAAAGGTGAATATCAGAACAATCTGTGTCCCGACGAACATTGCATCGAGTCAAGAGTCGGGGCGTCGTGACAAAATCGGGAAAGGTGGCAACCCTGCTACTCACAGATGTATAGGTCCACATAACTTGTACCAACCCTTTGTACTACTGGTTTACCACACAATAGGGACAGCCAGACGGGAACTATATGGTAAGCGAGAAGCTTCCAGACATGTCTGACTTTGCACTAAGCATGTTTAGTGCTAGAAGGGTTTAAGTAGATAGTGAATATTATTTTATGCTTCTGTTCTCCATCAATTAGTTCAAGCTCCGATAATTACATACAATAGTTTATCGACAGTTATAATATGAACTAATCTATCAAGTTCTAACGTTCGTTCATCATTCTACTGCACACAAAACAGGCTACAAGGTAAATAAACTTAGTCTAAAATGGCGCTTTTATATTGTTTTTTCACACTTTGAAATAAGTAATTTGCATTTAGATACGTTTTTCTAAACTGCTGCTGTTAAAAGATATTTGCATATAGCAACTACTGGTATCACTGTTACGGAAAAAGATGCCCGTTCCTAAAGCGAAATTTCTGTCAGTTACGAGAAGGAAATAAATCCTGATTTATTACTTACTTTTAACTTAGTTCATTGTGAATAAATTTCTTGTAAATAACATCCATTTGGAAGGTTTTTACTCCATTTTTCTTAATTTTTCTGGTCAGTTTTTACCACTTACAATCGTGCAGACATTTTTTTTTTCCATCAGTTAGATGAAGGAAAGAAATTCACCAACCTTTTTGTACTTTTGCAAGAAAAAAATACCATAATTGAAAATTGTCTGAGCTGTACACAAGGATCAGAGTAACCTAAATATTACGAAGAATTTATCCTTTCAATAAAACGAATGTTATACAGTTTTTATTAATTTCTCACAAAACAGATTTTTTAATTTATCTCCTTCCAGCTACCGATTAATATGGAAAGCATAACAACAGACCCATAGTCAATTTTCTGCTACATTTAACTCCGTAATAGCTAAAATCTGAACAACAACAAAAGTAAATACCGAGCCGCGGTAGCTCAGTGGTAAAGCGTTGGCGTAGCTTTCGGGAGGTCGTTTGTTCGATTCCAGCAGCCGACCTTCCTGACTTAGGTTTTTCCAGCGTCTTCCCTCGGTCACACCAGGCAAATGTCCGACACCTTCCCGAATCCTTTCCCCTCCCCTATCCCGACCTGAACCTTAGATGCCTAAAGGCCATCAATAAAAAAAATCAACAAAAGTAAATATATCTCCCTTAATTTTTTTCTGAAATAGATTGCCTCCATTTCGTCACTGCTAAAGAGAAAGATCTTAACAGAAATATAACTGAAAGAAAATACAACTCCAGGCGTTTAGTCAAGTTGTTAAATATATATTTTATTAACGTGGAAAAAATGTTAAAATCTCTGTTCTCAATAAAAAAAAAAAGTACTTTGCAGCTTGGACTTACGTGAAACGTGTCTGTGAAGCTCTTTGTCAACAATAGGAAAAAAAAGTAATATTTTATTCTTCCTTTCAGTCGAAAGTTGCTGTAACTTCAGGTCCAGTTTGGTGTTTAGCGATCAACACGAAGAAAACTCTTTTAGCCGTAAGTAAACTTTGTATTTATAGGTTAACTGATACCTTGTTCCGATTCGCTAACTATGCTATCAAGTTAGAAACTTGAGATATAAAATATAAATATAAATATAAATATAAATATATATATATATATATATATATATATATATAAAAAGATGGTAAACAAGGTAGAAAAAGAAGGTTACTTTCATAGTGAAATCTTGAGATAGGAGCACACGAATTTCACAAACACTATAGAAAATTAGTACGTTTCGCAATTGCGTTTTCAACAGGTAGGAAGGAAAATGGACAGAGCGGACAGGTGCGGGACTGGTGTTAAGGAAACGCCATATTGCCAATGAAGCTGGGTGACAGTGTGGCAAGGTTATGGAGGCGAGAAAATGACTAGATGGGTCGGAGAAAACACCAAGTAAAGAAGAAAGTGTAAGGAAGGGGCAGGTAAGGGGCTTCCTGAAGAAATAAAGAGGGTAAAGAATCGAAGGGGGGAAATAATAATAATAATGATAAAAATAACAATATTATACTCTTCATCTGGGATTCGAAGGTAGAGCTATGTAACTTGTCAATCGAACTTGTATTATATCAGATCACTCGACGATGTGGCTCGTGGTCGGCAGTAAGTTTTCAGTTTGATGGATGGTGTGTAATCTTTTGTAGTTTTTAAGAAATCGGGAGTTCGCTTATGTGACTGAATAATATTGAGTTGTTTCGTGGAAGTCAGGTTTACTTAATAGATAACATCAAATCAAGTCCATCTCTCTGACGTGAGCCCGACTTCATGTACACTTAAGGACAAAACAATGCGGTCCACACTCCAAATCATCCAAATAATCAGATAAACAAGGAATGTTCAGAAGAGAAAATTAAACTTAGGCTGTTTGCTAAGAAGGGAAAATATCTATAAATCATTGAACATCTCTGATAATATTGGGAGCAGGACCTTGTAAAACACACAGGGTGGTGTTTTTTATTCTCATCTCTGAATGTACAAAATTGTTAACTAACCTTTACACATTATGTAATGAAAATTGGGAAAGAAATTTGTCTGAATCTGGCAAACGATCTGCGAGAGAATCGATTTATAACCAAATGTGCCCTTGGAAAAAAAAAAAAATCTTTGTAAAAGAGGTAATATTATTAATATTTTTTTATACTTGCTTTTTGAGGTTTCTGGGAAATCGCCTATTTTCTGAACCCGTATATTTAACCTAAAATATCTGTAGGCATCTTTCAAGTAGGGGATGGGAAAAGGAATGAACGAAGAAAGAAAATAATCAATATTGACATACTGTAATGACGCAAAGGAATCTTAGGACTGTAGTGAAAAATCATAGCGTAGTTAGGATAATTTGATATTATGATGATCTAAACCATCAATTCTATTTTTTTTTTATTATTATTTAATTATTTTGTTTTTGTTTCGCGGAACCCCGCCAAAAGGAAGCCTGAGAGATCTCTGCTTGTTTGTGCTTGTAATATCCAGAACTACCCCCACTTTCCACGCTAGAAAATGCCGATCACGCAATAAGAATTCTAGAACGTCTTTAGACAAGGAGTGTAGCAGACTATCGACCACTTTCTTTCGATTCGCCGCACTTTGGTTGAGAATCAAGGATCTAGATATTTAAATATTGTGCTAATTATGGCTGCAGATACATTTGGTATACATTGATGGAAAATCGACCGAAGCAAGTGGCTCAGCGGAAGCGATTTCACTCGCAATCGGGATGACCGTATGTCAGTCAACTTACCCTGTTAGTGCCCAGTACATAAATTGTTCTGCATATGTTTTCTCTATGTCTTATTTGTCCTATATAAGTGTTTTTGAAATCACATTTTATTTGCTTGGGAAAGTAATCAATTCTTAATTAAAAAAAAAAAAAAAAGGAAAGGGCCTAGCTTGGACGTGTTGTTAAAAGCAGGTTGAACGATATTTCATACATGGTGAGCGAACTCAGTTTTCAATTGGTCCTGACAAACTGCAATTTAGCGTCTCATTTCTGTCTTTCTTCCAGAAGGGGCTGCCAAGAGAATTCGATATGTGCTACATGTTCAGTTAATGAACGTTCTGCAAATTATTCTCTGATATGTAATGCTGGGGCTGAGTTGGCATATTTAATATACTCATATTATTGATTATTGTGAATATATTTCTTAGTAAATACTTAGACAATCCTGTCCCCCCCCCCCTTGTAGTGAAGTCATGCTCATATGTTGGTATAAATTATTTGTCCGATATATTCCTTACCACATGTACAAATAGCTTAGTATATGCATGAATTCTGTAATGTATCTGGAACAACCCGACACCAGAGTTCGACAAGTTTTAAAAACAGTTTAGAGGCTGTGTGATAGTTTTGTGGTGGAAGTAACCCTTATTTATTTATTATTTTTATAATACAAGACTGGGATCCAATCTATTGTCATAATTGTTCACTTCCTTAATGTTTGTGTTTTGTTATTCGTTATCAAACAATATGACATGGAAATAAATCGTTTTCGTAATTGTTAGAATAATAATTGACACTTCGGGTTTTTCAGGCAGCTACAGAACTTGGGTATATTAATATCTTCAACGTCACAGATGAAGAACTGGTGTTTGAGAAACTGCTGGACAGACAGGAAGGTGAGTTTATTTGTTACGAGAGGCGATATATTATTTTTTTTAGAATGTCTTCTTCTTCATCATCATCAGTGTTGTGCCGAATGCGGCAGGTCCATCAAAACAAGCTAAGTCCTCTCCTTTCATCCCGATCTTGCGCTTTCCTTTTCATTTCAACATACGATTTATCTTCCTTAATATTGTCAAGGAGTCGGGTTCATCTTCCTCTTCCTCTCTTTTCCTCAACCATGCTTGCAATTGCATCCCTTAGTGTACAATCACTGCGCAGCCAATTTCTCTTTTTCTTCTTTATTATCTCCAGGATTGTTCGTCTCTCGCCTACCCTTTTCAGCACTGCTTCGTTTCTTCTTATCCAGCTGATCTTTTCCATTCTTCTTCATGTCCGCATGTCAAAGGCTTCCAATTTTAGAATGTAGCAAGGATAATAAATATTCTCCGGTTGTAATAATCGACCCTAAGTACTGGTTTAGAGTTAGACATAGGAAATGAAGGGCATTCAATGAAATTGTTAGAATGAATGCAACATTTGATTGAAAATGTATGTCCAGTTTTTTTTTTAAAAACTACTGTATTAAAAGGTAAAAACAAAACAAAAAAACAGCATAATAATTAAGAAAAATGAACCAGCTTGCACTCTTCTTAAGTAGGTTCTATAATAAGGCAGATTATTTGACTATGAAGGAAAGTGAAAGAAAGTTAAAAAAAACCGTCTATTCATTCTTGTCTTCTTTACATATGCCTCTCTTTTTCCATCTTATTACCACCGAGCGGCCGTAGCTCAGTTGGTAGAGCGTTAGCTTCGCATTCGGAGGGTTCTGGCTTCGATACGAGCAGTCAGATATTCTGACAAGTGTTTCTTTGTAACACCAGTAAAACATCGGGATCGTGCCTTCAAGTTAAACCCCGGCTGACTCGTTCGCACATTCTTTCCCCTACTTTATCCCGACCTGATCCATACATGCCTAAAGACCATAAATCAATTCAAATTTAAAAAATCCATCTTATTAACCTTTTACGTTAAGAAGAGTTCTGTAGGATTTGAAACGTTTAATGTGATGATTGTTCTTATCGCTAAACAATGTAGACCAAACGCGTAAAGTATCATCATTGCGATTTATGGGCACACGTGTAATGTATTTGCCTAATCTTTGTGCCGCTTCTGGTCTTGTGTTTCGGCCACACTTCCTGTGTTGCTGTAGTTCTTCTAAGTGTGTATATTTCAGAAATTCATTTTGCAACTATTTTTCTATTCAAATATGCACTTTTGTGTTATATTTCTTGTTATTTCAAAGAAAAACCGAAGCAATGTTCTGAACAAAAGCAGCAAGGAATTTAGGTTTGGAAAGAAAGAAGAAAAAAACTCGAGAACTAACTTTGGGAGAAAAGCAGTAAACAATGTAGTTTTTAAATAGAAAAAAAAATCCAGAAATTAGGAACCTTTATACTGAACGAAAGCAGCAAAAAATTAGGTTTTGGTAAATATATATATATCAAACAACTAATTATAACCTTTTATAGGTTTCGGTATTTTATTTACAAATCGGTTTCTTGTATCAAAATTTGCTGTACCCTTTCCTAGTATTAATATTACTGGGTTCCAACTGACGTGGAACATAAAAATAAAAAACACTTGAGAACTAACAGCAGTCACTCAAACAAAGAAGCACTTTCCTTGATCTGGGCATCACTCTAATAAAGAACGCCCTTGCTGCTACTGTTCACATAAAACCAATAACTGTTTGCAGTACTTACGTTTATTAAGTTCACATCTTAACCGCATTAGAAAATCAGTTCCTTTCTCTCTCGCCCCCCCAGAGACCAACGAATAAGTTCCTATCACTGCAACCGAAACCTACATCTGACACTTTCAGGGTGCTCTAGTCAAGGGAAGCTTCTCTCGTAACAAAGAACTGACGTACATTCTTGCACATTCAACCCATTCACACTCCTAGCACCAATTCGAATACACTGGCTCTATCACACGGTTCCATCCTAAACTAACCCAAATCAAACCAATCCTACATTCCCATTTCCACATCTCCAATCTGACCTAGACACTAGTTCCATATTTTCCACTAAGCCGAGATTAGTTTTACAGCACTCTCTAATCCGATAGGTCCATACGAACCCTTACTCTCTGCCACCTCTAACTGGTGCCCACTTATACATGAGATCCCCATCTCATCCCTTCTCTTATGATCCAATATCAATGCCTTTAATGCTTACTACATCTTAAAGTCCAAGTACTTGTCACTACTCCACCGTAATATTTATCCTAACCTGCAGATTTCGTGATGCCTTTTCCGTCGGGGAAACAACCGCATCGTTGAACATTCGAATCGACATCTACAATCGTTTTTGAGCCATTAACAAAGCAGATGCCCCCGTCTCGTTTTACACCAGTTTTGATCTGGTGCTATAATTCTCTCTATTACGAATATCTCAAAACGCCACCCGTGGGAAGAAGCCTTCTTCATTCACAGTTTTAACTAAAAAAATGTAACGTGACCAAAACCTTCAGTAAGTCCTGCCCCCATATCTATCTCCGTTGTCACCCACAAATGATTTTGTAACACATAACCCTACAAGATCCCATCCTGAAATTTATATGTAATGCGTTAATGGCGTAGGGGAAGAGGATGTGGAAAGAAAGTGGACGATGGTTTAGTGTGAACATAACATCCGAGCATTAACCTGGTGCCCTGAAAAACCTCAGTCAATTCATTTCGATTGCCTATTTGGAACAGTTCAATGGTGAGGTCTTGTGTTCGTATATTTGTGAGTCAAGCCACCAGTTTTTCTGTAAATCTTTCATATTTAAAGATATATTATGTTCTGCAGTGCTAATTACAAATGGCTAATACCATGATAAATACATTTAAAGTAAAATTTCTGCTACTTGAGTACATGAGGAACTGTAAGTGATTAGAGTAGTAATATGTACTCTAATCAAAGAAAACATTTCTTAATCATTGTTATTTCTTCAATTTGTTATATTACAGGTCGTATCTTATGCTTGGCATGGGACCCTACGGGAGAGTACATTGTGTCTGGATCTGTTGATACTGTCAGAATATGGAATGTTAGTACAGGACACGCCGTTCACAAAATGACAACAGGAAGATCGCAGAAGAAAAAGGAAACCATTGTCTGGTGCGTCACCGTTATGGATGATTTTACAATTGTTACTGGGGATTCTAGGTAAGAAAATGGGTCTACATTGATGGCACTATGTTGGTTTTATAGAATGGAAGGACGGTAATTTTTCCTGATGAAGATATAGATGTAATTCCAGTTTCTTCGACGTGTTTGTTGTCCATTAGCGGAAAATATTATTTTATTTCTGGCCTTTAGGCATCTACGGCTCAGGCCGGGATGGTGAAGAAGAAAGGATTCGGGAAGGTGTCGGCTAGGGCCTATGTTGAAGGTGCCATTCCGGCATTTGCCTGATGTGACTGAGTAAAAACCGTGGAGAAACCTCAGTCAGGATGTTCAACCACTGGGGTCGAACCCACGACCTCCCAAATGATACGTCAACGCTCTACCAGTGGGTTACGGCGGCTCGGTGGGAAAATAACGTTCCGGTCAAGGTTTATAAAACGCTATATTTTCTATTTTTTATTAGAATTTAGAAGCACATCTCAACCTTATTTTCTACCATTTACTACGTGACAGACGCCAAAACTTGCAATTCTAACAGATACGAAAACCTTTGTAAGAAGTCGGTAAAATGTAGAGAGAGAAACTAGTATTACACTATCCAAAGTGCCATTTAAAAGTAAAAATTATTATTAACTTTCAGAAGATTAAGGGTCAGTTCTATAATCGACCGCTAACTTCTAGTCTGCGTTAAGTTGAGGCCAAGTTTGATTATGAAAGTGCGCAAAAAATGAGAGTTGGCCTCAACTGAGCGCTGACTAGAAGTTTAGCGGTCGATTATAGAACTGACCCTAAGTAAAATAACTGGCCTCGTGTAACAACAACAACTTGTTTTAGTCATGTTAGTTCCAACTAGTTGTACAACTTTCCATTCTACAGTCCCGGACTAAAAGAAGGTGACCACCCTGTATCATGAGAGAAAATCTCTGAAAAGCACAAACTGTAATGAGCGTTGAGAACACTTATTAAGAGCGAGGAAAGAGTTATTGTTCGCTGCAGCTCTGTGTGCGTGATCTCCCAAAATTAATTGATTTTTTTTTTACCGCCACAGTGGGCAAAAGGTATATGGTAAAAAAATAATGTAAAAATAACAGTTATTTAAATTTGAGGTGAGGTCATCCAGGTGAGTACACACAAATGAAAAAGGTGGTAACGTTTCGCCAAAGGCTTGGTTACATTGGATAAATGAAAAGCACAGGAGTGATGATAAAGACGCCGCCTTAACTTTTCAGCTGCTGTAAACTCTGAAATGTCTTCAAAGGAACTTTTTTCCACCTTCCGAAGCTTGCACCATTAATTTTGGGATACACTGTATATATTCTATTTCTTTCTTTTGCCCTTGCCTTTACGTGTATGTCTTCTCGAGGATCTCATTATGCAGTGATGAATCTTTTAGACGTTAGAGGTCTTGGTGGTTATACAATTCCACATTTTTTTTTTTTTTTTTTTTGTTTTTTCGGAATTTTAACAATACCGGAAAAGGCTTTTGTAAAGCGAACCCGGTAATATTTAGTAGCACCTATGAAGTGAACTACTACTACATATTAAAGATTTGAAAAGGCCTAATTCAGTCGAGAAATTTGAAGGTCCGTAAAAAATTACTCTTTCAAATTTCTCATAACAAACGCCTTGTAATTGTGGATTTCTTTATTTGATGTATGTTCTTAAGGGTTATCGGGGTCGCTTTATATTGTATGATTGTTGCTCGTAATTTGTCCTTATTTTTAAATATCTTACCAAAAGGGGCCCCGTGAGTACTAGGACGTAGTATTATTATGTAGTTATTTCAATAGTACTAGAGACGGAGACCACGTTTCACAGCAACACCACTTCTCTCAAGTGCCGACTTTTTCTCTTGAAATTTCATCTCCTGTTGGGTGGAATTGAATCCAGAATCCTGTGATTTCTAGTCGGTAACTCCAACAACCACTAACCTACGAGGTTTTCCCATCTACCAGCATACACTAGGGCCAAATCTCACAATTCTAATTTTGTTTGTAGGGTTAGTTTAACTTAAAAAAGAACAATAAATGCGTTTTTATCATATGTTTAGTTAGCTTGTTTAGTTATGTGTTAATGCCAGTCCCTCTTTTTTTCCAGAGGAAGAACCTGTTTTTGGAATGGACATAAGGGAACCCAAGTGGAAAGTATACTAAGCCATAAAGCTGATGTGCTCAGTATTTGTATTGACGAGACGGGAAACGGAGTTTACTGTGCAGGTATTCAGAATAGAAGTCAAACGTGTCAAAATGTTGTTTAGAACAGGTGTTCAGTTACACTTTAAGGTACAGTTTCGTTTTGGCGATCGTCGTATGCGATGATTGCATTCAGCGAATGCGTGCGACGGATGCATGTAGTTGTGTAGTCTCGTTTGGCGCGTGCGCAACGCCGCACTATATTCTATTTATATAATTTACTTGTGTATTACGAGTTTAAGATCTGTAAACAATATTTCTTACAGTATCAGAATTTTAGACATGATTTCAAACAACTATAATAATAATAATAATATAAGCAGCATTTTAAACTAAACTCAATTTTCATTAAGTATAAAACAATAATGTTCTTTCAAACTGCATGTAATACCTGCTGCCATCTATTGAACACCAAACTTACTACATGTCCATTACATATTTGCATGTATTCTCTTTCTTTCGGGTTTAACCAACAATTTCAAAGCATTTTCGTGCAATTCTTGACGTTAGCTTTCAATCCTCATCTCGGCTGATGTTCATTTTGGTACAGAATAGATCCAAATTCAAAAGAAAACACGAATGTAAACGCTACAATACTCTGCAACGCATGTGACTGCTTCAGCTTGACTGCTCTTCGAGGAGTCGTTGCAACAGTTGCTAGCGACCCCATGAGTCCGACGCACAAACCGGCTTCACTGATTTCCCTTCAACGTGTCTGCACGGGAATGCAACAGTTGCTTGCGGTCTTCTTATGCGACAATCGCTTAAACGAAACTGCGTCTTTAACCGTGATGTTTTTTATGTATAGGTTTAGGACACAGTCAGTCATTCTCTCTTAAATAAACAACTTACCACTGGTCTATCCCCAATCTTTCCTTCAAACGTTCCCATTTTTGAACTTTTGACCTTTTTTTATTACTGTTATCCGCTTACTATAAAAAGAGTAGGCCCCATCTCTTAACTTGTAAAAGTGATGAGTGAGTGTAAGTACAGTTCACTTCATTAATCTACAGTTCATTATATAATCATATGGCTGTATCTAGTAAATTATGAATAAAAATGAGTAATCAAGTAATCAAATGAAGGGTTCAACAAGAGACTAGGCCAACCCACAATTTTAACCTTATTAAGGAAAAGGGGAAAATTGCGAACAACAAGCTGCGAAGGACACCAACCGTCTTTATACTTTGGCTTATTCCGCACTCCACGGCCAAGCCACACCAACTAGTGATTCGGGTAAATTTCGGTACATGGCAATAGGCCGTCAAAAGCTCAATTTTGACCAGAGTGTGGGTTAGCATAGTTTCTCGCTGAAGCCTTCATATTGTTTGCTGCACTATGAACAGCACGTTTATTTAAACTAGACAATATAACTGAATTACAGTGGTATTAGATATAGGACGCAGATAAATACGGTACAGGGTGATCGAAAATAAACTGGAAGGTAAGATACCTCATTACGAATGCAATGTACGTTAATGAGAATACAGACATAATACAGTTAAGTGTCGTCATATATGATAACAGAGGTGAAAGTGATCCTTGTCCTTAATCAAAATGCTTTAACGTTAGATGGGAAATTATTTGATCATAGTGAAATAGGAAAATAATTTTGATTAGTGTGTAATGAAATCCTGTTGTTTTCTTTCCACAGGAACAGATCCTGTTATAATTAACTTTACTCGTGTAAGTGTCCGAACGGGTGCTGTAGGAAAAAAATGGGTTAAGTCAATACAACGCCGTGTACATGATCATGATGTACGAGCTCTTGTAATGGCGGAGAAAAGGCTTGTATCCGGTGGTATGTATCTTTCCGCATTTTCTGAATGTTGTATATTAAAACTTCCTGTATCAGATTTGCTGTGAGAGAAGCAAACGCATTGGAATGTTCATCAACACACTGTCCTAGTGACACAGTTTGTAAGATAAGATAAAATTAGTTGTATGGGCGGTAAGAGTACTATGACTTACGCCCGTCCCGTGACACAGTTTATATACAAGATAAAATCAATGTTTGTAAGCTTTGTTACTTGAACAAATCTACACGTGTCCAATCTTTTTGCACACATGTACATTATACTCTGGGACAGGTTGTAGAGTTAACAGGGGTCGATTAGTTGTTAGTGTTGCCAACCCTTTTTTTTTACATTGGTTCCATACCGTTGGATGTATCCGCACTAAACTTGGGATAAACATTATTGGGCACAATAGAAAAATGTAAGAGCAGTGTAATCTTTGTTTTGAATTTGAATTTATTTATGGCGTTTAGGCATCTCAGGCCAGGATAGGGTGGGGGACAGGATGCTGGAAGGTAGTTGTCCTGGGCTTAGGTAGTAAGTAGGTACCATCCCGGCCTTTGCCAGGTGTGTCTTAAGAGAAGCCCTGGAAAAAACTCAGGCAAGATGAGCAATAATCTGTGGTGTTCGGTGTGAATTTTACAAAATAATACGGATTTTTGGAAAGATCCGCTGACGAAGTACAAGAATATATTGAAAAAACCTACCTCACGAGATTCCTAACATGAAAATAAGAAAAAAAAAATCATAGACCATCGAGGGCGCACAAGTGCTTTGTTTCGGCACTAGAGGCTGCTGAAAGCGTTGAAAAATGGACTGTACAGCTTGATATTTCCAATACTATTAACAGTACAACTGAGGCGGCCTGGTACCCTCAAAGACTTCAAACCAGGAACTCCAGAAACACATATTCCAAATTTGTGCAAGGGATTCCTCAAAGAAAATAGTGGATTTCCAGACACTTTTTTGGAGTTTTAAAGATGAGGCGAAATAATAATAAAAAAAAAAAAAAAATTCTTGACGTGGACATCACCTTAGAAAACAACACTCTGACCACTTCCGTTCACATAAAACCCACCAACCATATGCAGTATTTACACTACTCAAGTTCCCATCCTTATCACACCAAGAAAGCGATTCCTTTCTCTCTTGTCCTCAGAGGACAACGCCTGAATTCCACCACCTCTGCTGCTGAAACTTACAACCAACGCCTCCAGGAGGCTCTAGTCAACCGAGGCTACCCTTGTAACCAAACAGATCCGCCATGCATCCTCACACACTCAACCCACTCAAAAATCCAACCCAC
>JAGDQP010047989.1:443-14872 GCA_022664845.1 Lepisma saccharinum
CACGATTAGTATGCCTCCACATGGCGCTATCTTGATCAACTGGAGTGCGTATGTAACGAAATAATAATAAAATATGCATTTTCACTTTGGATTGTTAGTTGTCGTTAGATGTTTATAGAAGTGCGTGTAACCGGAAATAAATAGAAATTTATAAGGATTGAAAAGAGTTTTAAATAAAGCAATAAAAAGTCGATGTTCGAGGCATCACCAACTACGGAATCGCAGCCGTTAATCAGGTTATTATTTTATTAAAAGCGACGCATATCATGTTTAACATTCACTCCATGTTCCCGCTTTCAACGCAGAAAGTGCAAATGGACTCACGTGCTTTTGGCTCTATCACACTTCCGCTTAACTTATTGAATCGTGTACGAGCACCATCCAAGCACTTTCAACACTACTTGGATACAACCCTTTGATTATACCAGTTGGATCGTGTACGCACTCATCCAACTTCTTGTTCAAGAATTTGATTCAATGTTTATTGAATCGTGTACGAGGGGCTTAAGACAGGGGAGATTTCCAAACTGTTGGAAAGTAGCAAATTTAATTGTATTTTTAAAAAGCCTAGAGAAATCAAAAACAAATCCTAGATCTTATAGACCTATATACCTATTGAATGTTATTAGCAAAATCTTTGAAAAAATATTAGTAAACAGGATACAATCTAGTAGAATAAATTTAGAGAACAACAACATTCAGTATGGCTTTCGAAGAGGTAGATCGACGCAGGACGCTATAAATAAATTTTGCTGTGACATTAACAACTCAGATGGAAAGTATGTATTAGCATTATGTATAGATATAAAGGGAGCTTTCGACAACGTCTGGTGGCCAGCGCTATTTGCAAAAATGAAAGAGGTAAACATCCCGCGATATCTTGTCAGGTTACTGGGGGACTACTGCCGAAACAGAAAAATATATTTAAAAGCCCCTGGCGAAAGACTTGAGAGGTGCCCAAATAAAGGGTGTCCGCAGGGGTCGATCTGTGGGCCGATCTTCTGCGACATCTGCATTGACCTATGCCTAAAGAAACTAAACATAATGGAAGAGGTCTACTCTGTTATTGCTTATGCAGATGACATAGCGATACTAATTGAAGGGAATTCAAGGAATCAAATAGAGGATAAAATAAAGACAGTATCAAATGAACTAAAACTATGGTGTGATAAAGACAAGCTGACCATCTCGGCCAATAAAACGAAATATATGGTTTTCAAGAATAGACTAATTAGGAATCCAACAGTAAAATATGAAAACAAGAACATAGCAAAACTAAAAAACTTTTAAATACTTAGATGTAATAATAGACGAGAAATTAAGTTTCAATGACCACATTAAAGAAACAACAAATAAAATTTTGATAGTGGATAATAAATTAATAACTCTGGCGAATACTAAATTCAAACTACCTTTAAAATTCGAAAGAGGAAATCGAAGAGATAATTGTAAAAATATGGCAATCACACTGGGAAACTTCTACAAAATCGAGAAGGCTTTTTGCTTTTATAGCAAGCATTCAGGAACGACTTACTTGGGAACGATGGAATCCTGACAAAGGAATTGTCCACTTTCTGAGTGGGCATGGACCTTATAAATCAAACTACATCAGGATTGTCGATCAAAGGGATCGAACATATCTCTCGAATGCGAACCCAAAGCTCTACAAAATGAGCTACAGGTGCTCAATTTATTGTTGAAACTTTGTAGTAGAAACAAATAAGTGATAATCATAAGTTTTACCAGGCATAACTAAATATTTGTGGAATAATATATAATTTTCAGAGCAATATTATTTGGAACAAAGTATCGACAAGTACTTAATGAAGCAATAATTATTGTACATGTACAGTAAAAATATGGAGATCCAGATCTTTATTCTTGAGCTATATTTTTATATTTATTTATAATATATTTTCGTAATTTAACGCTTATTGTTTAACTATTTAATGTCGGAAATATATTCTTATACCGGTAATTATTGTTACCGTATTTGCAATATATTTGACAACAAACGTTGAAAGTTCCTCGTTTATTAGCCGTTACTTTACAAAGCGTGTTTAAACTCTATTCAGATAAAAAAAAAGTAGAACGAACCGAACCGAGATCTGACGGACTTGTCCGAACGCTATGTGAAACAAATTAATTTATTTCTTTGCTCAACACTATTATCAAAGCTTTGCTCGACGCTATGCTCGAAGCTTCACTAAAAAAGCTCTCATTTGATAACATTGATTTGTTTCTAAATTAACATGACGCTTTGCTCGATGCTCCACTATAAAAGTACACTAACGCATTAGAGGCGTCAGGTGCCATCTAGGAACAGCAATCGCAGACAGGCCAGAGAGCCACTCTGCAGTGGTAGTCGACTGTTGGTGTGACGTGAGTATGTGTATATGGTCGAAAGCTGCCTCGTCGTCCAGTGCGTGAGAATATTCGAGATATCTTTGATCGCGGAAGAATTGTGGCTCGCGAGTGCGGTTTATCCTTTCGCGACATCGGTGCTAGTATTAGACGGACTGCGATCAGAGTATATCGCATATGGATTCAGTAGCTTCACGAAGGCACTACGCAACGACTTGCCGGATACCAACGACCTCGCTATACCATGAACCGCGAGGATAGGCGGCTCTGGCGGGTCCAACAGTCATCCCGAACACTGGCGGATATTGTACAGCGTCCAGTGTCCCCATGAACACTACGTCGTCTGGCAGAGCGGGGTATATTTGAATGACGCTCATTGCTGCGGCTTCCGCTGAATGCACAGCATAGGTATGAGAGACTACAATTATGTCGCGTATGGAGAGCCGAGTGGTGGGACATCCTCTTTTCAGATAAATCCTGCTCCTGTCTGCAGCATCATGATGACCGCATCTGTATCTGGTGATACCGTGACATTAGGCTGGGCGGCACCTGCGTTTCGCATCGCCACGTCAGTTCGGGACCAGGTGTTCTGGTGTAGGGTGCCATTGGATGCGTGCCCGTTCCTGTCTCCTACGCATTAACGGACATGTGACCAGCCAACGGTACATCGACAATGTGTTGGACCCGATTGTGGTTCCTTTAGTGCAGGTCCTGCCCGGGCTTACATTCACGCGCCCGCGTGTGTCACGTGATGTCTTAGTCTTTCTGCCTGAACACAATGTTCCCTGCTTCCTTGGCCGGCGCGTTCACCTGATCTCTTCCGATTGTTGAATTACTGTAGACAGGAAAGAACATGAATTCTGCCATATGCAGTATGAATGAAATCAAGTTATACATCTTTTACAAATATGGCACACACTTTCCGCCATTTTGGATACGCCATATTCGATTGAAGTTATTTTTTTCAAATGGGAATAGGTGTAAGTGATTCATCAAATTCAAGTAAAATTTTCGCAGAAATGTACTGGTGTAGTAAGTTTGAATTTTCTTGAACCATTTTAAAGTTATTGCATGTTAAATGTCAGGTGCTTTACTAATATTGCACAAAGTGTAAAGTTCTGCGGGGCGTAGTTTATGTGTAGTGTTAATTGTAGCTACTCATAGCGGTAATTATAGTGCCTACATTCGTATGAGACTAATGAACCAATTCTGTAAGCATAAATATACACGGCAGTAAAGACACTCGATGAATGATGCATTTGTGCAGTTGGGAGATGAGCAATTTGCCACAGAAGGTTGTCAAGAGGCCTATGGTTTTTGGTTCAGAACGGTTCAAAATACGGGCAAACTAACGACACCAGTGCATTTCTGCGAAGGATTTACGTGAATTTAACTTAACACTTGAACTTACTCCAATTTCAAAAAATAATAACTTGAATCTAGTATGGAAGATCCAAGGTGGTGCACTATGTGTGTAACGTGTCAGAGAAGTAGTACTTGATCCAACTCGTTTTGCATGCGCTCACATTCATGTCCAATCATATCTAAAGAAAATAAAAGCAATTTTGGTGTCCTAGCGTAATAGTAATTTCTGATAGCATTCCGGATATATGAAGATTCATATATATGCAGATTACAAGTATGAAGTAAGTATGGGGCGACTATCTTTGTTAAAGTATATACGGACTATACACCATACTGAAAAACGCGGCACCCCTTTTGGCTTAATTCGTGGTTGCATACCCTTAACAAATATAGTCGCCCTTTACCTACTAGTATAATAGTGGGATGAGGGAACAGTATTACAGAGAATACAACGTTGCTCAGCCACCTGCTCCTTTGTTCAAGGCTATGTTAGAAGAAAGTTACCCAGGGCAAAAAGTTGTTTTCTTTTGAATACAGATTGTTGTTGGGAAACAAGGTTTCATTGTCGAAACTGGTTGATTGGTAGTTTTCTGTTTTTGTTTGCAATGATATGTTAGGTTATCCCCATTTCCACACTATGTTCTGTGTTCTTACAGTCCACAGTCACACGTTGCCATAATCTTGGCAGAAAAATATTTCTTGGCAGCACTGTTTGACCTCAGGTTGCGGTTTCCGCAACTTTTAGTTTGTTTGTTCCACCAAATATAACACTATCATCAAGCCTGGTTCCCTCCACCATATACACACTTACACTTTCACACTAATCGAGTGTCTCTCACCGGAGTTCCAGGCGAGGCACTCTTTGTTGCTGATGTTTTCATTTTTCTTGAAGGTAGTTATTTTCTTTCTCGATATATTAGTTATTACTTTTAGTAGCAAACGTTTTGCTATTATAGTGTATTTTACTTGATTTTCACCATTTTGGCGTTGGAGTGTGTGCGCGATAATATGTTGGAGTGTGTACATACTTTCAGATTCTTTATTGTCGCGGTTGACCCGATCGCGCGCGCCTTTTTGCCTGCACAGTCCGGTCATGTTTCACTAGATGTAGCACTTATGAGTTATTTTACGGATCGCCACGCCCCAGAGCGCGCCTCCCGGACAGGTATCTTTTCCTATAAAATGCAGACACTTTATTTGCCGTCTTCCGGAGGACCGTCACCAGTTCTGGTCTTCTCAGAACCTCTGTGAAGGGTCTCTCCCCCAGAAGGTCTCTTTGGTCTCTAACCAGTTCTTCTGTTTCTCTACATCTGAGGCCCACGTGGTCCGGGGAAGCAATCACCCCGCAGACGTGGCACATATTATCTTCAAATAGTTTCAAATCCTTCAGTCTCTGACGGTAGGGCCCATGACCGGTAACGAAATGCAGTAGACCTCCTTCCAGTTCTAGGTTCATGTTTGCCCTCTCTGCCACGTCCGGAAACATGCTGAACACTTCTAGCCTTAGATGTTTCATTCCAGAATCTTTGCCACGCACTGGTCAGTATTTGTTGAATTTCTCCCTTGCTTTCTGCTGCCTGATGTAAGATGTTCATAATTTTATCTCCTCTTCCTTTCTTTAACCAGTACGCGGCCCCCATCCTTTTAATTTGAAGATGCATGGGCATGGTCGCGGTCGCCACCTGGAGTGCCTCCACCGGAGTGGTTTCTATAGGCTCCTGTAAGACGAAGTAAGATTTGTCTTTGAGATCTGTTGATAATTTGTATTTGTCTTATATCATCCATCCGGTGGATCTTATATCATCTACCATATCCAGACTATCTGCAGAAGGATATAATTGCTCTGGATATTGTTCCTGACTGTCCTTCACGAGCATTAGCTTTAGGTAAACTACGCGCGAATAAAGAAATTTTCAAGGCAAACTATATTAACACCCATCCTGAGAACTGGCGAAAGAAAGGAACCGACTTGAGTTATTATGCCGGGGTAGATTTAAGCAATAACAATGGGTGTAGTTTAGATGATGTAGACACGTTTCAAAAGCATTTTGGAAATGAATATCAAATAATTGTGTACGGGCATGTCACCAAAATACGTCAGTATGAAAAATGTATGTTGGTCCACCAGCAAAGAAGAAAATCTTTTTAAGATATGAAAATAATCACTATCATGTAATGAAAACGATTTCTGCATTCCTGGGAAGTAAGGGGTATTGTGATTACTGTATCTCTCCCTATACAAAACGCCGGTTCCATACATGTCCATATCTTTGTAGTCAATGCGAAACGCATCATCCTGATACAGAAAGTACTGATGAAACAAAACGCTTTTGTGCCGAGTCTAATCGTACCTTTGTCAATCAAATATGTTTTGACAGTCATGCAACGAAGGCCAAACGTAAATCCTTATGTAATCATGTTCTGGCATGTGTTCAGTATAGTGTACAATTTGATTGGCGCAGTAGGACGTCGAAACGTGTTTGTGGTGAATATTTCTGTAACAGGTGTGGCGATTATGTAAATGAGACCCATATCTGCTACGTCAAACCAGAGCATCCTAAAGGGGTAGAAAATTTCTTATATATTGTTTTCGATATCGAGACTATGCGGTTAGATGCAAACGACAAGGTGAACATGAATTACTGCCTAATTTAATTTGTGTGGCGCACCGTTGTTATCAATGCAAAGATTTTCACGAAGATACCTATAGATGCAAAGTTTGTGGTAATGGGGACGGTATTCGAGACATTGTATTTTATACTATAGAGTCATTTATTACACATGTGTTGTAACAGGGTCCCAAATGTTTACCAAAATTCTAGCTCTGGCTTATAATGCTCTTGGATTCGACAATGTATTTGTTGTACATTAAATCTTAAAACAGCAGCAATTAGTATCGGAATTAATTACACGTGGACATAAAATTATGCAGCTCAAGGTAAATAACATTATATTCAGAGATACTTTCCAGTTTATAGGGGTTCGATTAACTGACCTACCGAAAACGCTAGGCCTGGATGAATCACTTAGGAAGGGCGATGTTCCATTTCTTTTCAGTACCCCGCACAATCAAAGGTATGTCGGTCTGTATCCAAAACTGGACTATTACGATATTGGGAGCAAATCCGACACGGATGCAGAGGCTATATGGTACAAGGAATGTGTCAAAAGTAAAGACATTCAATTTCCAACATGAACTGCTACAACACTGTAAAATGAAGTACGTATTCTAACTTTGGCACTTATTCGGTTTTGTAATCTTATTGAAAGTAAAACAGGCGTTCTTCAATGTTTTCTGTATACCTCGACCACTGCCGCAAGTGCTATGCTTTGTTACCGTTCATGTTATCTCAAAGATAATACCATCCATGTTATCCCACCATTGGGATATCATCACGGTACGAATCAAAGCAAGTAAGCTAAACTCTAGCTGGCTTCGGTATATGGAATATAAACATAATGTTAAGTTGCAAAGCTATGAACGAGGTGGTGAAGCCCAGTTTACACATTTCACACTGGATGGCTACGATAAATATACTCGTACAACGTATGAATATTATGGCTGTTACTATCACGGACACCATTATATAACGCAACTCAGGGACCAGCCTATAGATAAATAAGGGCGTAATCTAAATAGTCGTTATGCCAAAACCATGGCAAGGTAGGAGTTTCTACGTAATACATGAAAAGTTAACGTGGTATCCATATGGGAATGTTTGTTCCAATATTGAAGAACCATTACGTCTTAAAGATGTCTATGAAGGAGGGCGTACGGAATGCTTCCAGGACCTTTAGGAATGCTCTGAATCGGAGATAATAGAGTACGCTCATTTTACATCGCTATACCCATGGGTTATGGCCACACAACCACTTCCGGATGGACCCATAACCATCCATAAAAGAACGGACACGTCTGATACCGGTCAGGTTGGCGGTCTTGTCTTTTGTAAGGTTTTACCTCCTGTAGGTCTGGCTATTCCCATTTTACCATATAATACTCATAACAAACTATTATTTGCTCTCTGCAGATCTTGTATGGAGGACTTACATACTGAGGAATGTACTCATACATACGAACAACGTGCCTTCAAATGTGTTTTTGCACGCCAGAGCTCCATGCCTCCTTGCAACAAGGTTATGTAGTTCTTCATACTTACGAAATCTGGGAAATGGAGATATCAGTGAAATTATTTCGACCCTATGTAGGTACGTTCCTCAAAATAAAACATGAAGCTTCTGGTTCCCTTGAGAGCTGTCTCGGTGAAGATAATAGGGAACAGTATACGATCAGTGAAATATTGCTGAACCGGTAGACCGCAAGGTGATCGCTGAAAGTCCCATGACGTAAATATGACGTTTATGAAGTCGAGACTCTTCTAACCTCATGTGGTTGACCAGTGTTTTTCAAAATCGCATATCATGTATCCGAGAATTTAAAAGAGCGAGACACCAGGTCTCAGCCCTCATAATCTTCATATTAGTTCAGCCACATACATCGATGGTGACACCATTAATTCAAGTAAGTTTTTTGTTACACGACTTTCACGCAATCACCTGATAGCTATTTACCGGTACTCCAAGATTCTTAATTGCATATTTCAATGTTCGTACATTAATTATTATGCATTTCTAAAATTAGTTGTAAGTTTTCGCTCATCCACGCATTGTATTTTCTTGAAACCTGATTTTGTTCTCAACATCCTGATGTTATTCGAGGTAAGTAGTTTTATAAACCTTAAGCGCTCATTGGAATTCACCCATAAATGTTCAAGTCGACCATTCCTGTACCAATTCCAGACAAGTATTGATATCACTATGCAATAGCATATTTTTATGATTCTGATATTTAAGCTCATTTCTGCGACATTAGACATATCGCTAAGTCTAGTTCACAGCAATGCCGAATTTAGGAACTAGATGTAACGATTCAACGAATCGTACACAATATATGACTGTACAAATCAAATAATGGAACACCAATCGAGTTACCGAATTTCAGCAGCCTATATCCTTAACGATCCAAGGATGTGCGGGTCAGCATAGAGTATTAGAACATTAATAGTATGACACATTCATGTATATTATATATCTCTAAAGGCAACAACTGTATGCAATGCTCGCTCCTTTTTTCAGTTCTTTTCCTCCCTCTCTCTCCACCATTTCACACAGGATGAGTATCTTGGAAAAGTCAGCTTTTAAACTTTTTTAGTATTTTCTGTCTAACCTGATAACTGACTACACTGGTACACTGTCCAGTCAATCTTCGGCACGCGCCTCACTTCTGTTTCACTAACATTTTTGTTATCTGGTTAAAACACTGCAGAGAAAACGTATAGTATTTAATTCCTTTGGGGTCTTGACAGCTTCCCATCAAGTTTTTTTACCTCCCAGGTTCAAGCGAGTTGTCTTGTAAGGAGTCTGTTCAGAATAAATATCCTTACAAATTCATTGTTACAATGTTTCCTCGATAATCTTGCTTTTCTCAAGCGTAATAAGGTCCTGGACAGTTTAGAAACATTTCCCGACTCGGTGATTGATATGCATTCTCATACAGTATTCAAGCGATTAGCTATTTCTTGCTTCGTAAATCCGTATTCTATTTAGTGTCAGTCTCAGGTTTCTTAAACATGTCAGACCCACCGTTGCGTGATTAATGCGTTTGTTCCCAAGGGCCTTCTACTATGACTTGGAGTTTTATCTTTTCTCCTCATCTCATATCCGCTGGTTTCTTCGGATTACGTATGATTTATTCAATTAATGAATTATTCAACATCAGCGGTCTTTCTTTTAATATTCAATTGCTCATCCAAACCGATACAATGTCCTCTTGTACACATATCTCTTTTGCACCTTTGCTGCAGTGATTTTGCGTTCTATTCACGTCAGAACCACTGGAGCGTGGTTTAAGCCTTTACGTACTATCTATTTATACTGTTATTCACTATCTTGTTCAACATATGATTAATATCCAGCCTTTTGTGTCACATTTGAATAGGTACTCGTTAGCTTATGTTACAAGTCTCTAATCCCTATCAAATCATCCTCCCCAACGGAATACGTGACTGGAATATGAAAACTACCAACATGCAAACTGTTCGCCATTCTACTGTTGTTACAATAAAATTAAAAAACGTAACAAAAAGCAAGAAAGGCAAAGGAAAAAAGAGAAAATAAGCAAGGGTGATTTTATCGTTTAACCTTGTTAATCACAGTCAGCCTGAGGCGGCAGGCGAGCGATTCAAATGAAAACGAAACCAACTTTGCCTCTTCTTTTTCTTTCCTTAAATTAGATTCAATAAAATTAAGAAAACGCACCAAAAATTAACAGAAAAAATCAAAAGTTGTATCTTTTAATTTCGCCCTGCCAATTTCGTATTAATGTTTTAAGAATGAAAGTGGGCTGTTTCCTTTCCTTTCGTACAAAACTTTTTACAAATTCTAAGTCTAATTAACAACAATTCCCGCTAAATACAGTGGGGGTGTTCTCTAACCGGCGCAAGTAAAATAAAAGAACTGTATACAGCGATCGAACCCATGCCAATACGTCACATTCATTATAATCATGTCCTTATTTAGATATTCCAATAATAAACATTATTGATAGCAAAGTACTCCAGTATATTGGTTTATCTAATATCACGAGTATATAACTATGGAATATACAGGGTATATACCGCAAAAGTGCAAATACACATAATAAATAGATGTTAACGCTTAAAACAATACCAAATGCTGTATTCTGCATTCAACAGACATAGTGACTGAACAATAATTACGTAAATACTATACCATATTGTATATAGCCGTAAGGTAATCATTCAAAGAGCTAAATTAGTATGATACATGGACATCCTGTAGAAAATTCATAGTGGAATATACCATAAGACGTGGAACACCGTGAAAAATTAAGGCGAGGGCTGCCCCCTTCCTTTTCCAACCAAAGAAAGGTGCGCCTTACCGCTAAAATTAGTATAATACAGATTACGGAGAACTTTACAATACATGAAGCAAAATTATGTAAATTTCAAGTCTCTTGCAATGAACATTGTATTTTAATCAATGCTAAACAAATCCCGGCGAGATACATGAAGAATGTACCTTGTTAGAGAAGAAATGGGACTGTTCACCAGCTATTCGTTGATTTTAAAAAAGTGGGGAAGTTATACAGTATCCTGGTACGATTTGAAATTGCGTAAAAAGTTGTTCAGCTAGTCAGGATGTGTCTCAGCGACCTCGTAAGCAGAGTACGGATAGGTAATAATATTGCAGATAGTTTTGAGATGCAGAGCAGATTGAAACAGGGTGATGCCTTGTCAGCTCTGCTGTTTAACTTTGCTTTAGAATATGCGATTCTAAAAATAAAAGAGGGAAAAAAGTGACTAATTTTGAATGGCTTAAATCAACTGTTCGTTCTACACGATGATATGGAGTTAATAGGGAACAATATAGATGCACTACAACAACGCAACACCGATGTTTTAGTATAAGCGTGCGATAAGATGTGTCTACGTAGTGTAAACGTAGAGAAAACGAAATACATCATAAAAATTCGAAACATTGGGAATTAAGGAAATAGATCCATAAAAATTAAGAATGTGGTCATAGAGAAAGTAAATGAATTTAACTAATTAGGAGCATATGTAACAAGCAAAATCGAAGTCACGGAAGAAATAATATGTCGCTTAGTATCGGCCAAGGCATGTTTCTATTCATTCCAGAAACTCCTAACTTCGCGATTAATATCAAGGAAGTTGAAATTTAAAATATACAGAACGGTTATTCTACCGGTAATTCTTTACGGTTGCGAAAGTTGTAGTAAGATCGTAGCAGGTGAACATAAATTAAGTATGAACATAAATTAAGTGTGTTTAAAAATAAGGTTTTGAGAAAGATATACGGACGGAAACAGGACGAGATGACTGGAGAATGGAGGAGACTGCATAATGATGAAGTTCATGGACTGCACGCCTCACCAAGTGTTGTAAGAATAGTGAAATCACCACGACTAAGGTGGGGGTAAAACGAGGATTATATTTCATCGTGGTGGGAAAGCTAGAGGGAAAGAGACCGTTAGGAAGACCGCTACGTCGTTAGGAGGACAATCTTAGACGGGATCTTCGTGAAGTAGGTGTTTGTGATTAAATGTAGCTTAAACTTGCCCAGAATATAATCCTGTGGTGAACGTTTGTTACTGCGGCAATGAGCTTACAGTAAGTAATAAGTAAATATACAATACAAGATTAATCATAAATGCCGGAATGGTACCTTCAACTTAGGCCCTGGGCAACACCTTCCCTCATCCTTTCCCCTCCCCTCCCCTTGGCCTGAGCCTTAGATACCTAGAAGCCATAAATAAAATTAAATCAATATTAATCGTTTGAAGATTGAAAACAAAAGTAAGATGAAACCCTTGCTATACCGGTATTGACTATTTTCGAGCATCAAATATCATATATGGTTAACTGTCTATTAACGTGACGAGAATGGTCAAGTTTCTTAAATTCTATAATACAAGAAGTAAATAATAATTTATTATAGTGCTATAAACAGCTTGTACAGGCAAAAATACAGCACTTTGTCACATACATTACATGCTCAGAGCAGGTTAGGGAAACCTTCATAAACATCAATAATAATAATAGAGGAAATATAATAACTTTTACAGATTATGTGCAGTACACTATTCTTTTACGCGAGATACACAAATTCCGTCAGTCCAATAGATCTAAAAAAGTAATATAAAAGAATATTACATGCATTAACTACAAATTCGTCAGTCCAATAGATCTAAAAAAGTAATATAAAAGAATATTACATGCATTAACTACAAGTCGCTTATAAAAGAACATACCTATTATGTGACACAAGTCAACTAACTACCTTGTTATAAAATAATTTGAATGGTAACTATTAATATTAGTACTACGGATTTGCCATAAAAGAGATATACAATAAGAACATTAATATTTGGTTATGCTATAAGAATATGTTGTAACGTTAAAAACAAAACATAAAAAGACGTTATAATAATAACCCAGTGACACGCAAACGTTAAATATACGTGGATTAAACGCTAGTACAGAAACGTTATTTTAACGTTGTAAATGTACGGTACCGAAATGTCCGCCGGTTCAACGGTTTATTCGACGTTGAATAATAGTTAAGAAGAAACTGGTTCAGATCGCCAAAACAGAGCATGAATGCTGTCTATTGGTATACACACACATTCAGTGTGCGAAATAGTGGGGGGAATGCCCGGGATTACCCCCCTGGCGAAGGAGTTTGCCACCCTGACAAATTTATTTTTCGCCCCTACCAGGGAAACATTTCTTCTCCCCCTAGAAGATGTTTCGATGAAGATTAGGTAGAAAGTCGGAACATTTTTATTTGGCAGAATTTGAATCTATCTTAATGGAAGTGACAATGGTATTACTCGTATGAACTTTTACTAGCAGCTACGACACCTACTTGGAAGCCACTTATTTTGTGATGTTTGTGAAGCTCAATGTAAATAATTTAGTATGGTTGGATTGATTTAGAAGCCCCATTTGGAAAATGGGACTGCATGTCTTCCTTCCTCTCTCTCTTTCTCTCGCTCTTTCTCTCTTCACTGAAAATCAAAGTCAACTTAAAGTTCAAAGTATGTCAGAAAACAGTTCACAATATGTTCCAGTTTTACCACATTTTTAGTGCATATTATATTAACTTCCGGTGTACTCATACACAACTTACGCACAAACACTTCACTTAATAGTGGCAAATGATCTCAAAAGAAGTGTAGATAATGTGAACTACAGTAAATATGAACTTAATGTGTATAAAATGCGCACCGTGGGCCAAAAGCCAATAAAAAGACACATTGTGCGCACTGAAAACTCACATTTTTCAGAAGGTTCACATAAAGCTCATTCTTAGTGAAGTTTTTGTGTGCTTTTTGTGCCATCGGTAGCGCGCTCGACTTCATTGCCAGCGGTCCCGGGTTCGGTTTCCGGTGGAGGCTCAAAATTTCTGTGCTGACCCAGCATCGCGAGGACAATTGGGGAGCTGCTGTGAATAAATGACAGTGGCGATCACAGTTGAGAGCTTCGGCTCTCCTCTCCCGAGACGTCTGGTCACCGTGGGAGCAGTAGACTATCTCCTCCCTCCGGGAAGAGGCCTCATCTAGTAGTGGATTGAATATGGCTCTGATTTACATATATTTATACTAGACTCTCGCTAATCCGGCCCTCAAGCAGAAATGACGCACACAACAATGAATTATCGTGTGCAACAATGTTGTTAGTTAAAAATGTTAAACAATGCTGTACATACGTATTTGAAATTGTGACTTCCTTATAGTAAAGTTCAGTACATACTATGCCTTCTAAGTGGAAACACGTTACGCTTGACCTCAAGCAGAAACTCGAAATTTTAGGTAAGTTATTATTACGTATTATGACAATCTACGTAAATGAATGTGCAGTGTCTTTAGATTTAATAAAGTACAGTCTGTATAGTCCGTGTGTGTTTAAACTAGGTAATTTCCGACCCTCTCAATAATCCAGCACCCATGTGTGTAAGGAATGGCCGGATTAGTGAGAGTCTAGTGTAATACGCAATGACATGTGTTTTAATCCCAGCACCACCCAGTCCAAGCATCTTGTACCTTACTGGTATTTCACAAGTGAAAAAAATGATGATTTCTTTAAAATAGAGGA
>JAGDQP010047990.1:0-14872 GCA_022664845.1 Lepisma saccharinum
CAGAAATGGGGAAGAGTGATAAGTCTATATATTATGAGGTCTATGCTTTTAGGCGTCGATTTTTTCGTGCTCTGAGGGTAAAATCACTATCTCAGTTACCCTCTGAAAGAAACACTGCTCACTCGCAACAGTGTATAATAAAAAAAAACTCTATCCTGCCTTCCGGGACAGGCCAGGTTTCAAGTATAGAAAGAGAGAAAATAGATGGCATTGTTGCATGGCGTTCTGAATTACTAGAAAAATAAAATAATACAATTCAGGGTGTAAAGAAAAGATTATTACAAACTTTGGGAAGTGAATCCTGACATCGAAACAAACACAAAAAAAGTTCATGTAAACATAGGTCGAATTCTGCGTCGTTTTCGAGATCAGTAATGGCAACTTGGAGTTCAAAATTGATTTCTTGCAATGGTAAATACAATGATTTTTTCTCCATAAATGTTAAACGTCGCACTCAAACTAAAATTTAGTTTTCGGAAGGTGATTTCCATCAAAACTGTGGGTATTAGAAGTTAAAAAAAGTTATGCAATTGGGTGGTCAGTGTTGCCAACCTGATATATCGTACATTTTTTTTTCAAATGACATTACGTCAGTTTATTGGATATGTAGCATCCTCTAGTGTTGGTAATTATCATATGTTAATCACAAAACGCAGTGTTGCAAACTTTTTTAGAAACGTTGCATTTTTGTTTAATCTGGTATAACATTGACAGTTTGCAACACTGCATTCTGTGCTTCACATGTTGTTTACCATCACTAGAGGATACTACGTGTCCAATAATCTGACGTAGTGTAGTTTGAAAAAAAATTAACAATATACCAGGTCGGCAACACTGACCGCCTGATGGCACTACTTTTTAACCTCTAATATGCATTGTGTTGATGCAAATCACCTTCCGAAAACTAAGTTTTATTTTAGTGCATCGCTTAAGACATATGACGAAATATTTATTGTGTTTACCATTGCAAGGAGTAGACTTTGAGCTCCGAGTTGCAAACATTGTATCTCGAAAACGAAGTAGAATTCGACCTATATTTATACGATTCTTTTTTTCGATGACAGGATTCACCTCCCAAAGTTTGTAACCATCTTTTACTTACACCCTGTATATAAAATAATGTTCGAAAAAACAGTGGATTTGGACAACCGTCAATGAAGATTATCTGGAGCATTATGAGCTTTCTCAAGGCCATGCAAAAATCGTAGTTGGTTACGCCAGTATTGCACTCAAGTCCAGAACGCTTTAATAAAAATTCTCAAAACAATTTTGGAAATTCTGGGACAAGGTTAAATTTTTCGGATAAAGCATAATGCATAATGCTAGGATTCATCATGCATAAACCTGTGAAATCAAGGCTCGGTCCTGGAGAGGTGGCCACATTGAGGGATTACAACGACTTGTTAAATGTTCAAAATGATTTCATTTCTCCAAAGTAAACCTGCTTTTTGGCCGTTAGGGCAGCAGACTTGTAAGTAAAAGGATTTTATATAAGATATAAGGATAGCTATTATTGTTTTAATTTTGCTTTCTTTGGCCTCCTTTCTAGACCACCTTGTTTTGTCCTTGCTTTCAGTTTTTAACTCATTTCCTAACCAATTTATACTGTATCTTTCTGATGCCAAATGTTGTTGCGTTGAATTGTCACTTTTAAAACAGCCCGAGTTGTTTGTTAGCTCCAAACGGACATGTCATCTAAAACTGAGGATCTCCCAGGTGGCCGAGGTAACGAACTGTTTATGGGAGTTTCAATAGCAGCAATAAACACAAAACCAAGGACGTCAGGACTATCGAACCTACATCAGGTTAAATGACTTATGAAAGGCTTCTCTTGTGTCGGGGATAGTGAGCATTTAATTGGGTGTTTACGATCGTTGTTAGCTGGAAAGGTTGGATCTTATTTTTCCTTTTTTATTTTTTAGAGAGAGAGAGAGAGAACTGAAATTGCACGTTACTTGGCGGGAAGTACGATCATGTAAAGATGCTGAAATAGCTATTATGTTGCAGAACCAATCTAACTTGTTAGAGTGCTCAAACGAGGGGTTTATACAAGTACACTCTATGACAACAGTAATTAAGCACCTTTCATGCACTCAGCCTTCCTTTCCTATGCTATTCAAAGTTTAAGACAGAACAACATAGAATTATAGAAGGTGAGGATTTTGTGTATCCAGCCCAGAGTAATGCAGAGGCTTCATGATTGCTTGCAAATTGACCATGTGGAGGTGGAGTTGGCTTGAACGCTGTTCCGGTCGATCATCCTGAAGATTTTGCCCAGTCCTAGCCGACGCTTGAGATAATATGTATATCTTGAACGGACATGTTTTGACTGATTAAGCTTTCCTGTCCCTCTCCTGGACCAAAAAGTTGTGCTCGTTATATAACAGACCAAGAAACTATGCAACTGTAAACCACGGAGCAAGCAGAAGCATAAAGAAAAAAGAAAACTCCAGCAAATTCAAGACTGGAAGCAAATTGTAAACGATGAACTGTTGGATGAAGACTTCATCCATTTCTTTCCACAGATCTCGGTCAGCTGCTATCCTCATCCACATAGCTCCTGAAAACGCTTGATTTCGTCTACTCATCTTGCATTTCAACGTCCTTACGTCGTTCCTTTCATCTGGGAATCCAATATCGAACATCTGTTGTCCATCTTTCATCTGTTCGTCTAGCTATATGACCGACCCTTTTCATTTTCTTTGCAGTCTTGATTAAATATTTCATCTTTGTTTGCGCGTGAATCCATTCATTTGTTTTCTAGTCCCTCCTACTCATTTCTAGTATAGACCTTTGCATTGCTCTTTGGGTAACTCTTAATCTTTGAGTCATTTATACTTAAGAAAGATAAACTTTTAGAAACTACGCTTTTATCACAAATGTAGTACAAGTTAGATAATTTTATCAGCTATTCATAACTTTTAAGAAATATATTATTACAAATAAAGCGTGAGACGCTAATAGAAAATGATGTTCATTTTGAAAATAATATTCTTAATAGTAAACACCAGTATTTGCTATGAGCACCTCACTAAATTTTCTAACTAAAATTATTTCCTACTTTTTAGTCCATGTTTGATTAAAGATTAGGAAAAAAATGTAAACTTTATTTGTATGGGCCATTTTTAGTAACTTTGACTTATGAATGCACGATTATGAATGCAATACTAGTTAAAATTTATCCATGCCCCAGCCGGGATTCGAAGTCAGGACCTTCGAGCCGCTGACTTAGTGCCCCAACCCACACGGTTACCAGGTCGGTCATAAAGAATAGGAATTTGTGTATGGAAAGTTCTTTTCGAGGATCCTTGAATAGTAAACAGAGCCAGGAACAACTGTCGTAACACGGTAGTACAACTTCTGAAAAGCAGGTCGTTCTCTACAAAATCTGGACGATAAGAAGTGACAATCCCACATTGCGGAACCTAAGTAGGAGAGGAACCGAAGGCCGTTTTGGTGACATAGCAGGCAAATGTCGAGAGACAGACTAAAATCAATTTTAATCGAAAGTTCATATCGAAATTATATGTTAAAAAAAATCTCCAAAAGTACCCTCTGGCAACTCCTGCTGTGACGTCATCAAAATGGCGGACAAAAGTTATTATATGAAATTCTTTTCTTCGTCCTCAAGAGAATTCAGTGCACTCAAATGTCCACATAGCACGTGAAATCTGATTAGAAAACTATGGAATGTACTGACACTAATTTTGTTACATTTACGAGAATATTGTGGGAGATATTCAGAAAAAAATTCAAAATGGCGGCGTAGAAATAGATGATTCTGCAGATTTACGTGCTAATATAGAAGAAACAAATAAACAACCGGAAAAATGTTTCAAATAAAAGTTGAAGAAATGTATGTTGTCAATAAATTACTGAAAAATTCCATCATTTTATCTCCAAAAATCCCTTCCATTTATCTCCATTGGTTGTTTTTACTAAAAAGAGTAAAGTGTAGTAAAGCGTCTGCGGTGCGGACTGCGAGAATCAGTTTGTGGCCTGACAGGTCACAATATTAATATTAATAGTAACATTCCTGGTTGCGCTGAATCTTCAGTATTGACAATGAAAACAACACTCACACACTTACACATGCATCCCTACACATACTCATTGTATATATTGTGAATTTTGAATTTTATTTATGGCCTTTAGGCATCTAAGGCTCAGGCCGGGATAGGGAAGGGGAAAGGATTCGGGAAGGTGTCGGCCAAGGCCTATGTTGAAGATGCCACCCCGGCATTTGCCTGCTGTGCCTGAGGAAAAACCCTGGTAAAACCTCAGTCAGGATGGTCGGCCGCTGGGATCTAACCCAGGACCTCCCGAATTGTATATATTGTATGTGATGCACTACAAGAATCAACCTAACGAGTAGACCCTATGTATATCGCGTACTAAATAGCTAAAGTCAAAAGTGGAAAACGACTTCGATCCCCGGTGAGGACACAAGTGGTTCGGAGCCCACTTTAAACTGTAGGTGACGTCCGTAGTAGCTTACCAGCTCGTGTAGGACGTTATTAACGATTCAACCTATCAAAAGTGGAAAATGTGAGGAAACTTATGGCTGTGATGAAGCTGAACTTACCGATCTATAACTGACATTTACAAATGTTTATGTAATGCATAAAGCAGAAGTTTACAGGTTCGTTACTCTTTTTATTGAGATCATACATACTTAATTCTGTAAATAGTACAGTAGTGCAAATATAAGTTTCAAGTTTTATATGAACATTTTCATCATTAGGCTCCCATTAGATAATAAATTAAATATATGAGTGCAAATTAAAGATATTGGCGGCTGGAACGAAAACATTTCAAACGTCAGATGACTACCCGAGAAAATATATCTCAATTTATATCCTTGAAAGGGTACCCATATATCAATACGCAAATAAATCCCACATATATTACTGTGGTTCGAGAAAACTAATCTTTGTTTTTCGGGAGGCTATAATGTGGAAAAGTGGCCCATGGTGCTAAGAAGAAAAATAAAAATAATAAAAACCGGCTAAAATCTTCCGATCGCGCATCATCTTTGAAATTTAGGAACATTCTGAAAATGGGTCATTTTTCAATTATTATTTTTTTTTAAGTATTAAACATGCTTTGATCAAAGTGCTATTATGGATTTGGATGTAAATTACATGAACGCCATAACTTTAAAAACGTATCAATGAAATTTTTATATAATTGTTTACCGGTCGGGCTTTGCGAGCAACAAATTCACTTTTTACTAATAAGTTTTCAGGCAAGTACCATCAACTTTCAATTGCTTCAAACACATTTTTAAGACCGTCTATATATATAAAACCTTGCTTCCCTCAAAAACCACATAGGCATTGGGTTGCTTTTATCTTGGGGTCGTAGATGTTTACGTGGTTTTGAATTAAACTAAACAAGTATTTTACAGACGGCTCTAACCATGCCTTTGAAGCAATTGGAAGCTTACAGTACTTGTCTGATAGCTTACTTGAACCCCTGTAATTGAACCAAATGCATTTTTCCTCATTCTGAAAAGTTTCTCCTTGCTTTGATATTAGATGAAAGGATTTGTACATATTGCGAACTCGAATGCCAGATAGTCAGTTTCTATGGGAAAGTCAACTAGAACCTTAATCTTAACTCCTAAAACTAACTTTGCTGTAGCAAAATATGCTGAAGAAAATTCATTGGGACATTTGTAAGATAACTTCTCCACATATATTATAGAAAATTAGGGATGATGACATAAAATCACAAATTCAATCTGCAACAGTGCTAAATTATGATATAAAAGGTTTTCATTGCCACACGCAGGCAGTTAAATAATGTATCAAATTGGTGTTAAAACTTCTCACACCAATTTGCCACATTGTTTAACTGACTGAGTCAGAAGCTTCACGCAAAGTCTGCAGAGCTCAGCCCAGAGATGGACACGTCAGAATCTCTCTGTTGTCAAGATCAGCAATGCCTAAGTTCTCTCATAAATCAAAATTTAAAGTTACAAGTACGCTACTGAAAGATTTAGAACAGCGTATCTTAACTTGTAAACAGCTGTGAACATTGCTATTAAATTCTGCAAAACACTTTACGTGACCGGTTGGTTGGGAAGGGTGTGGGTGCAACGCAAAGAATGAGAACATCAGAGTACATAATTAGTCGAATTTCAGCTTCTAATTTACATATGAAGAAATATATATATACTTTGTGAAGAAACAATTGTATGACAATAATTGAAACGACTGATAAAAGATCATGAGAATTCACATTTTATTAGTATAAAGTGTTTTTTTATTTTTTCTCGCAAACCCTGACCGGTAAACAATTATAAAAATTGCATTGATACTTTTTTGGGTTATGTCGTTCATGTAATTTAATCCAAATCTATAGTACTTCGATCAAGGCCTGTTTAATATTAATATATATAATAAATCACAGCTATATTCAATCCACTAGTGGATGAGGCCTCTCCCCGAAGGGAGGAGTTGGTCTACTGCTCCTCACGCTGACCAGACATGTTGGGAGAGGAGAGCCGAAGCTCTCACTGTGATCGCTACCTCTTTATTCAGGTAGCTCCCCAATTGGCCTCACGACGCTGGGTGGACGCCGCACTGGCAACACCATCTGGAGTACTGCAACGGTCACCCGTCCAAGCACTGACCAGACCCAGAGCTGCTTGACTTCGGTGATCTTAACGGTGATATATATATGACTCATTTTCAAAATTTTCCTAAATTTCAAAAGCGATGCGCGATCTGAAGATATTTACCCGATTTTAATGTTCTTTTTAATTAATTTTCTTCTTAGCACCATAAGCCACTTTTTCGAAGCATAGCCTCCCAGAAAACAAAGATTTATTTTTTCGAACCACCCTTGCATTCATCCATTTTTGCGAAGGTATTTTTGTTTTTTTTTTTCCTCTGAATATCTCCCACCATATGCTCGTAAATGTAACTAAATTAGCGTTAGTTCATTCCATGGAGTTTTCTAACCAGAGTTTATGTGCTATGTGAATATTTGAGTCCATTGAATTCTGTTGGGGACGAAGAAAATAATTTTATATGAGAACCTTTGTCCGCCATTTCGATGACGACATAACAGGAGTTGTCAGAGGGCACTTTTGGAGAACTTCTTTTTGGAAACATATTTCGATATGAACTTTCGATTACAATTGGTTTCAGTCTGTCTCTCGACATTTGCCAGTAACTTGAAAACTAAGGCCGTTTGGAGAGATCGGTTCATCGCCTAAAGTAATCAACAGGAGAAATACTAAGTAGTGATGGTTTGGGGTGAGCATTCTTTAATAGTACGGAGAAATTGGCTAAAGCTCCATTTTCAAAGATAGTAATGGTTTAGGTGTTTAAAGTAAAAAAATAAAATGCCCATCAAGATTATAGTTAAAGTACAGCATTGCAGTCGTAATTTCCTCTATATAATTTTGTCCCCAAAAATTATGCTATCTCATAAATTCAAATTAATTTTGTGAGTAATTAATCGTTTAAATCGTTCAGAACACATAGATTGTTAGAAAATACGCAAGTCTTTTGCCATTCATATATTTTCGTATTAGTACTGCCAATGGTCGAACTGAGGCGGTATGCACCGGTATTGCATACCGGCTCTGCTTTTTGAGAGCTAAAAGCATACCGTTACTGAAACATACAACAGTATGTGTTCTTATATGTCTAGGAAAATGTTAGCTGAACATATCGTCCCCGTTTCTGTTCCACTTCGAACATTGAGCACTGCAATTAAAAAATAATTGGAGTTACTATGATTTCCACTACAAGAACAACAACTATTAAACGATCATTAGCCAGTTTGCTTGCCATTGATCATTTTGGCTTGCTTTGCTTTGATTGGCCTCAACGAATCTGATTCCAAAAACTGAACACATTAGCTTCTATAATGTTTAAGATGTTGGGTGTTTGGTCTCCAGCGCTGTCACAAATAAACAAATAAAGCATTCGCGTAAGTCAGTCGACAAGTAGCAAGGTTACAACAACTCATTCAAAAGATATTTTTTTATCTCCACAAAATTAATGGACCGAGGACTCAGCAGCTATGATAAGTGGTTAATTGACGGAAGTGAGGCTCTGAAAGATAGAGCACTTCCAGACAGACCCAGAAGTTTTGCAGTGATCTCTGTCCTACAAAGCTTTTAAAATCATAGCAGAAATGTTTCACGTGAACTTTTTTCAAAAAAGCGTTCTAATTTCTCTAAATAAAGTGTTGATTATGTTGGACTTAAGCCATTTTTATAAAAAAAACGTAAACCGTTTTTCATTGCCATCAATAAAATATTTGGTTACTTTACGTCTTCGCTTAGCTATTTCAGTGTTGGCAATTGTGATCCAATGTGACGGATTACGTCATCTGAAGCTATTGCAATGATTATGAAGCAACGAATAGCTATTTAATGGTGTCATTTTGTCGTTTTTATTTTGTCTCCTCATCTTGGTCGTAAGAGTTGATTATTACAGATGATTTCACAGAAACGTACTCAGCGGTTTACGACAGTCCTTGAACCTTCGTTAATAAGGAAGATCAAACTGGTCATTTGTGCTTACAATTTGAATGAAAACTACAGTAGCAAGTGGATATGCTTTTCATGCCGTTTCGTGTTAAAACATTCTACTGCGAAAGAGTAACACATCCAGAATGTATAAATTGAATGTACAGTCAGGGCCAGAAGTTTGTACCCAGTAAAATTTCTTCTCCAAATCACTTTGAAATCGATAGACCAATTTGAGTACCTTTTTCTGTAACCTGTAGTAAATAATATTCTCTTTAAGTTGCAGGAAACTTTATTTTAGTCGGTCTATCCACTCCAAAGTTATTCGGAAATTTTATGAGCGGGTACGAACTTCTGGCATGGTTCATCGTTTATTAAGATCATTACGACGATCAGCCCTGCGGGCTCCACCCAACCTGGCCGCCACTCGTACGCCTTCGGCGTTCCTACACACAAAATTCCCCATTGTTCTCCTCCCTTGCCGATTTTACTCGTTATCGCTAGTAAAATATCAAACCAGAGCAAACCTGTGGATTTAAAATGTCATAGAGTTGGCGGGAGTAGGTTAGGTTGAGTGTATAGTTAACATTATAAAATTTGAAAATGGGTATATTTTTAAAAAAAAAAAGAAAGAAAGAGAGAGAAAAAGTTATTTAAAAAGTATTACACCACCGGGAACCGAACCCGGATCACTGGATTAGCTGTCCGAGGCGTTAACCACAACGTTACAGCGCCAACTCACTAGCAGTGGCTTGTCAGTATTTTTTATGCAGTACTGCCTCACGACACGCCCATGAGTGAAAACATGTGTCAAAACTGATGACCACTTGCATTGCATACTTTCTACTTTGAAAGACTCCTGTGTATAGAACGTCACCATAATCCCGAAAGTAATGCTATCTTACTGCACTGCATCTTTTAGCAATGATGTCAAAATATCTGATGGGCCGGGATGGGAAAGAAAAATCAACGAACTATCACAAGATACAATCAGTTGTAACACAAGATTCAACCAGGCAATCCTATTGTCGAATTCCAGTCTATACTAGAGTGACCATTCACCCCCGGTTTCCGGACAGTTTCCCCGAAAAAAGGTATTAATTCCCGGGTATTTTACTCCCCTGTTTGAAGAATAAATATGCTTAAAAATGACTGTTTTTATTAGAAAGAAACACTTGAAAACGACTTCTGTCAGAGCTACCAGACATACTCTTTTCAGGGGTCCTCAAGAAGTATAGATAAAAAGTATTAAGAATTGAGTATGTCTGTGTGTGAAAAGTGTTGTGTGGTGGAATTATAGATTTGCTTGGTGATAATTAATATTCATGTTTTAGCACACTGAAGTGTTGCTGTTTTGTTTTGAGTCTGTATCGAAGTAAATAGTCTATAAAATGTCATCTTTTTATATGAAGTTATTTACAAGTAAGTTTCGTTATTGAATATATATCTCCACAAGCTTGTACTTCATCTATATTACTATTGAGGATATCACTTTAGATAAATCGATATCAAAAGAATGATCAATGTTGTTGGGTGTAATTAAAGTAAAACAGAATACTTCTTGAAGAACCTTGACTTAGAAATGGAATATAGTATACCACTTAAATCTACAATAATCTAAAGATATTACTTTAGAGAAGCTTTCTCATAATCATTTGTGTAGATTTCGTTGTGGGATAAACTTTACTATAATATATACCAATACCAAAGTAATCGACATAAACACTTCATTGGATAACTTCATATAAAAAGATGGCTTTACTTCGATATAGACGCAAAACAAAACAACAAAACTTCAATGTACTAAAACATGAATATTAATTGTCACCAACCAAATCTATAATCCCACCACACAGAAAAAAGGTTGCCAAATTTACAGTTGCAACAAGAAAGAAGTGGAATTATCCCGATTCTCCCTGAAATCACTGGAAAAAAATATCACTCACCCAACCCAGGGGTCGGCAAACTTTTCAGATACTCGGGCCAAATCAGGTTAACTATTAAACGACGTGGGCCGCACAGCTAGAGAAGTCGAGACACGACGAAAATACAGTCCTTAGATCAACCTTCAACTTTAATATTTGCCCTGTTTATGTAACTTCGGAAAATTATAATGTAACTAATTCCATATTATACAGATATAATGAATAATTCCTGGTTAACAGACAGCTACTCAATACAAATTAGCAACAGTTGTTGTTAAGCAAAACTTATGCACAAAATGTGTGATAATTACTTTGTTCTAACATTTCTTTTAAATTCTTCAAAATAAACATCAAAAGTATAGTAAAATATTAGTTAAACAGATGCAGTTTAATGACTATTTTTTTTGGAAGACGAAATTATTCATGACTATCTTTAGACAATTAGGAATATCTGGCTTAAATTTTGGAAGTAGAAATTCGTAAGATAGAATGTAATTTATTATCACTAAGGAATACTTACTGTTTCGGTAATTCATGAATGAAAATATTTTCTCATAGATGTACGTGCTACCAAATGATAAAATCCGTTTCAACGCTCACAGGATTTTATACCGGGGAATGTTTCCAGAATACTGTAAAAACCCAATTAAATTTCTGTTGTATAAAAGTGTCCTTTGAAACATCATTACTTTCAATCTGATCTATGTCATATTGTCAATAATAAAAGGATTTTGAAATAATCGAATTTCGTTTGCATGAAAATCAGAAAATCGGGAAGAAAACTCGCTCTGAAGCTCTTCAAAGATCTGTGCGAAGCAGCATTCCCATTTCTTCCAGTTTGCAGTTGTGGTAGTTCCATCTTCGATAGGCCCCAGCCTGAGGATAGCCTCAGAAAAGTGAAATTACCATCAAGAAGGTATTTATGTAATAACTTTGGTTTCACTTTAAAAATGTTCACACCAGGAGGAAACATATTGAACAAAACTTTACCATTACCCTGCACTTTCAGATTAAACTCGTTCAAATACATTTGTTGGTTCAAGTACAGTGGTTTGATAATCCACTCCTTGATCAGATAATTGTCAAACAACCTTCGCTTTCTTTGAACATATCCATCTCAGTTCACAAATGGAAAAAAATCCTTCCAACAGCATCCCTCTACTTAACCACCTCACTGAAGAATAGGACACAGCGTCCTCAAACTCTTCTTCGATATCTTCCAAGAAATCTTTAAACTAGCGATAATTGAGCACATGACGACCACTATGGTTTACTGTGAAAAGAACCCTCTTGAAATACTACCATTTTGTAGAGTAACATCTCTTCATGATTGTTGCAGTGAAAAATCATAGCAGGCCCTTCAGCATTCTTCGACACTTGCTCACATATTCTAACAAAACACCTTTCTTTGTACCATTCTGTTATGATACTAGTTAATTTGTCCGACAAATGTACAAAGTCGATATATTGAGGACGACAACTGGAGCATACCATGACTTTATTTATGTGATACAGCAAAAATTTTGTTGTTTGCACAAATGCTACTAGAAATCGGAAGGAACATAAAAACCACTATTAAAAACTATCATTGTGTTTCTTTAATTCATACTGGAACATTAGAAGCAAATAATAAATATAAATGGAACGAAGGCGCATATATAATTCGTAGAATATCTTCCGTGGGTCGCATCAAAATTTTTCACCCCTGACCCCTGACCTAGCTTATACACATGAATTTTACTTCAGAGAAAGTTCTCGTAACATGAAAGGCAAAGTAAAATGGTTGTTACTAGCTAAATGGCTCCGTGGATGAGTGGTTACAGTGACGAGGGACAAGCGACGAATGCAGAAAGTTCTTGCTTCGAACCCTACTGTAGACATGTGAAAAATTTAGCGAACTCAGTGCTCTGTTTTGGTCAAATGCGAAACGTGGTTTCGAACCGTTGAACAGGTTGGCAAATATAACGTTTAAAAAAAATGTTGTTCATCATCCACTTCTTGCCGCTGAAGACTACATTGATTCTAAACGTTGAAAACCCCGTTGAACAGGTAGGCATTTTACTTTTAGGTACACAAACAACGTTAAAATTACGTAGCGGGGACTACATCGTTTTTCAACGTATATGTGCCAATGAGGAGGCAACATCGGGTCACGTGTTTTCAAGAGCACGTGACTAGTAGGAGGAGTCACGCCAGGACCGGGAGTTTAAGCGAGAGAATAGACTTTAGCAGTCACAGTTAAGTTGTTATAATGAGAAGTCCAGAAGCCAAGCAATACAAGTGACATTGATGAATAAAAAAGTTCTAAGTAATCTTTTATATATAACCCGAAATATATGCGGCACAAAATTGTCATATTTTGTATATGGACATACAAGGCCCAAAGTTTCTTTCTACAAAATATAACATTTTTGTGTGACATATATTTCGTGTTATATATAAAAGATTACCTCGAACTTTTTTACTCATCAGTGTTACTTGTATCCCTTGGCTTCTGGAGTGGACATATAATCTTTGTTATTTCTTTAATGTGTAACAAGGCCCGTCATTCGTCTGGTGAGACTCAAACATCCTGGGAAATCTCGGTCAAGATGACCAGTGAGATTGGGATTCGGATGTGATGATGATCCAGACGCGGTCTTTGTTAGCTTAACGATAAAGGCTGAGTTTCTAAAAGAAGTACTAAACACTGCACTTAGCCCCTTAGATTACTGTTACAGGTAATCGCACTTGAACTGTGTTTGATGTTTGCAATTGGATTTGGTCAGGTTTCATTGTTAACAGTTTCACCAAGAGCTTTGATTCAAGCGTCCACTCATTATGTGGCATAGCGATGATTTATGAAAGTACCAAATGAAAACACTTTAAACCTCACAGAAAGAAGTGTTCTGTGCTCCACTTAAAGCTTAGGAAATCCCTTTAAGAGTCTTTCTTTCTCTGCTATAAGTAACTCGAGAGCTGTGTCTAATTATTCCACCCATGTTTCATTTTATTAGTTCCTTTTATCAGCAGTACATGCAAGTCCCGACATTCATTAGCCATGACGATACACACTTACGTATAATCATTTTCGCTGTGCTAAAAAGACCGTCGTGATGGAACGCAACACCATAATGAGACTTGCATCAGCAATATAGCTTGTGGTGAAGAATAGTTACATACACTCTCAGCAATATTGAAGAACTCAGAAGCAGAGGAGAGAGGCGATAAACTGTACAGCATGAGATGGTCCATTAGCTTGTCATTCAAGCAACCATACAAGGAAGTCAACGAGAAATCTCTTGTTCCACAACACACACATACTTACTAGACTTGCTTGGCGATGCAATTAAAATAGGAATATTCAGAAAAGAACAGTTAATCGAAGTCCAAATATGATCTGGATACATATGAACATATCTGTTCGAAATTGATGTATTTGGAATATTGTTTGAACATATATTCATTTCGATTAACTTTTATCGTTAACTCGAACAGTCTTAATATTCGATTATTTCAAATGAATATTGAAATGCACTAATTTTCACTGATTTTCTCCCAAAACAAATCCCTAAGAATCAAATTCTCACAAGGTGTGATAGTATCAAATACGATTAGTAGAAAATGTACTTAACCTACATAACCTTCCCTCAGCCAAGTAGTTATCACTCTGGAATGGTCCCGGTTTCTATTCTCGATGGATGTTCTTCCAATATCCGTGTTGATCCACATTGTGATGACAAGGGGAGAAATGCTTGAAGTAGCGGACTCTGGTCAGGGAAGTCAGAAAAACAGTGAGACATGGAGTCGTTCTGCAACATCTAGTTGAACGAAAGCCGCCACATAGGCATGATATGCTTTGGGTTATAGCTGGAAGTAAATCTTTTCCAGAATTAAGTTTCAAGTTACATGACGAGAAAGTGGGGATCTCTAGGTCAAGTAACTTGTACCTTGTTTACTTACATATATTAAGTTTGAATTTGTAAAAGATTACGTAGACGAAAATTTTTTTCAAACCTTCAATATAGCCCTCCCTATATGAGTACATGAAACAATCCGAGTAGCGAAGAAAAATTTTTGATTAAAAGTAAAGGGTCATATAAAAAGTCTCCGCGGTTTTTTGGTACATTTTTAACAAAAAATTTCTTTATTGAAAATCAATTTTAATCAAGTCCATATTGACCATTATTATCTATGACCTTTTGCCATTTTTCGGGTAGCTTCATAATTCCATCGGTGTACAACTTCTGTGGTTTTTCGTCGAAAAACTTGGCCAAGTGATTTTCAGCGGCGCTTCGGTCGGCCAATTTTTTACCATCAAGAGAGTTTTGCAGAGACCGAAACAAATGGTAGTCAGACGGTGCAAGGTCCGGGCTATACGGTGGATGCATCAAAACTTCCCAACCAAGTTCCGTCAATTTGTTCCAAGTCATCAAAGATGTGTGTGGCCGCGCATTGAACACAACTGCCTTTG